>JAKGUB010000557.1:750000-857500 GCA_026261675.1 Hippocampus mohnikei | reverse complement strand
CGTGATTTTTACAAGTACCGGTATGTTCTTTTACCAGACCTGTTATACTGTGTTGCTATTCTGTTGCTAGCGTGTTGTTAGCATGTTGCTAGCGTTTTACTGCCGCGTCACAGGCACCGTTTGGGAAGAAAGTTATATTATTATTATTGTTGTTAAGTTATATTATTAAACTTTGAAAACTCTCTCTGTGTACCGTCTTTCTTTGTAAATATGTTGACATGTTTTAATGTGGCCACATGCGGCTTATATACAGGTGCGGCTTGTGTATGTACAAAATTGGTTTTCCTCTAAAAATGTCGTGGGTGCGGCTTATAATCAGGTGCGCTCTATAGTGCGGAAATTACGTTACCGTAGTTTGAATATAAGTTTTAAAGATGAGCAGCGAGGGGGCCTATTTAACGTTCAACGGGAGGTCATTCCAAAGAGAGGGACCAGCAACGGAAAAGGGTCGATCCCCTCTGAGCATCCGCTTACTTCTCGGTACTTCTAATACTGTCTGGTCTGCAGACCTGAGGCACCAGGCAGGTGCGTAGGGGCGGAGGAGCTCAGAGAGGTAAGGTGGAGCGAGGCCATTTAAAAATGTAAAAAATATACAGTATATACAAGATTCTTAAATAGGACTCTAAAATGTATAAGGAGCCAGTGAAGGGATGCCAGAGGCGATTTATGTGCTCCCGCCTACGAGTACCACTCAAGAGGTGAGCAGCAGCATTTTGGACCAACTGGAGACGATTAATGGAGGATTGGCTGACTCCAAAGTTAAGTGCATTACAGTAAGCCAGTTGAGATATGACGAAGGCATGAATTACTGTGCCAAAGTGCTGTTGGGGAAAGGAGATGGATCGCCATAGCCAGCTGCCGAAGATGAAAAAAGATGGATTCAACAACAGCACAAATTTGCCAGTCCAATTTAAAATCACCGTCCAGTTTAAAACCCAAGTTGGCTTCAGATAAAGAGCCATGGGGCCCAAGTCTGCAGGATGGGATGTACAAAGGGCCACAGAGAGCAAACACATCACTTTTGTTTTATTTTCATTGAAATTCAAGAAATGGAGTGCCATCCAGGTCTTGGATTTCCTCCAGAGTCGAGGCAGACTCAAACAAATGCCAGTCAAGATTTATAAACACTTTGAGTGCAATTGATGACAAAGTGAGGAATTTGTTTTTGTATGAATAATCATAAATGAGGGCGATCAGTTTGCATGTTCTCCCCGTGCCTATGTGGGGTTTCTTCGGGTACTCTGGTTTCCTCCCACATTCCAAATACCCCCACATCAGTCCGACACTAGTTTTGTATTACTTTTATATGACAGGGAAATAAGGACTGATTTTCCATCCATCGATCCATCCATTTTCTGATCCGCTTTATCCTCACGAGGGTCGCGGGGGGGGGGGGGTTCTGGAGCCTATCCCAGCTGTCTTGGGGCAGTAGGTGGGGGGGGACACCCTTTCACCTGGTTGCCAGTCAACCACAGGGCACACATGGCTGAACAAGCATTCGCGCTCAAAATTACACCAAAGGGACAATTGTGAGTGTTCAATCAACCTGCCATGCATGGTTTTGGAATGTGGGAGGAAACCGGAGCACCCGGAGAAAACCCACATAGGCACGGGGAGAGCATGAAAACTCCATACAGGACGGCGGAGCCGGAATCAAACCCTGTTGCTAACAAGTCAAAGACCATGTCGCCTTTGATGATTGTCAAGGAGAGTTTTTCATGTTTGTGCAAGAGACTTTTTTTTCAATTCTTACCAGAGATTGAATGTTGAGTTCCTTCACTTGAGATTTCGCTGGTGCCCCCGATGGCAACAATACCTTCCTTCTTGTTGAGAGCCTTTCGGAACCCTTTGGCGATACGGTCGTCCTTCATATCCTTAAAAATCTGAACACATCCACAAAAACACACAAGTACCACAATAAAACGCGACTCTTCTCTTGAGATAATCCGCCATTATGCAGCCATGTTCATTGACAATGGAATCTTTGGAAGGCAGCTTTACAATATCTCGTAATATGATTGTGAAGAGTGTGTGCTTTTTAGTTGCGTGACTGATTTCCTCATTCAGTTAGTTAGTTAGTTAGTTAGTTAGTTAGTTAGTTAGTTAATTAGTTAGTTAATTAGTTAGTGTTACCTACAGCGGCGAACTCTTCAAGGCTGATGTGGCTGTCTTTGTCTCTGTCAAGCTTCTGGATGAGCTCACGAATCTGGTAACCAGGTAAAGGACAATTGACCTCACGGAAGAGATCGCCAAGCTCCTTGATGCAGATGTAGCCATTGCCGTCCACGTCTTTAGACAGCGGATGAAGTCGATAGCCAGAAGAGAAAGCATGAGTGAAAATGCATTCAGACACTTTTTATTTTGTGGTGGGAAGTTTGACTCTTTATTTTCAAAATGTTTTTTTTTTTTTTAATGTATGTAGTTTTGCTACTGAGATTAAATAACCTTGAGTTGAGGCTTTGCCAGAGACTGCATTCCCTTCCTGGACCAGGACAACAATCGTTCGATTTTATCCACACTGGCATAATGTATCAAAACCTGCTACCGAGTTGCTTTTTGCACATATTCTGCTGCTATCGTCTGCACTAATCTCACATCTGATGTAATGTGCTCCACAATCTAGTTGTACACAGGAGTGGCAAGATAACATCAAGTGGCATCCGGTTTGGAGTTACCCAAAAGCATTGTCTGGGAAACAGCAAATGCATTTGTGGACAGATGAGAACAAAATGGAAGATGGTGGCCTCAATGAAAGATGCAATGTCTGGCACAAAATGAATACTGCACATTTTCCTGAATGTACCACTGTGAAACCTGAGGGTGACCGCATCATACACAAACTGCTGTTCACAAATGCTCTCTTCTAATCTGACTGAGCGTCCCTCAAACTATTTTGCAGCCTCGAAATGTGCAAACCTGCTACTGACATATCATCATAGACTTGTACCGTAGGTGTTTGGTCCAACGCTAACCCAAAATTTACGGCTGCAACACTCTCTGACTCAAGTTCCCCCTGGGACCAGTCTGTGCTTGTCCTTGATGTCTTGTCTTCCACCTTTGCCTTGTTAGTCTGAATGCATGCAATTCCTACTCACCTACTAAATGATGTACTCACCTACTTTCTGGAAGCCCTCTCTGATCTCCTCCATTTCCTCAGGGCTTATCTGCTGCGACATTGTGACCCCTGACAAAGAGGCCATAGGAAAGGAAGCGGTGGGTAGATTTAGGTAGATTGGCATAGATGTGAGCACGGTGTGTATTGTGAAGGAGAATGTAAAACAGTTCAACTCCACAGCTTCTATCCCAATTGTCCTCTTCGGGTTCACGGGTGAAGCCTATCCCAGGTTGTGAAGATTACATTTAGGTCTCTATGTGTTTTTACTTCCACCAGATGGCACTGCTTCAGGAGGAACATATTTTCAAGGGTTTTTTATTTCGTGTGTGTCTGTGTGTGTGTATATATATATATGTATATATATACATATATATATATACACACACACAAATCTACCTAAATGTGTGTGTGTGTATATATATATGTGTGTGTGTATATATATATATATATATATGTATATGTGTATATGTATATGTATATATATGTATATATATACATATGTATATATATACGTATATATATGTATATATACGTGTATATATATACATATGTATATATATACACGTATATATATGTATATATACATATATACACATATACATATACATATATATATATACACACACATTTAGGTAGATTGGCATATATGTGAGCATGGTGTATATATATATATATATATATATATATATATATATATATATATATATATATATATATATATATACACACACGAAATACAAATGCAGAGAGCAAAAAAACTTGAAAATACCCTTGAAAAAAATATATATACACACGAAATACAAATGAGCAAAAAAAAACCTTGGGAATATATATATATATATAAAAATATCAAAGTCATTTTTATTTCATTTGGTTGTTACAACCAAATATATATATATATATATAACAACCAAATGAAATAAAAATGACTTTGATATTTTTAATATTAAGGATTTTTCCTCCAGTTGCTAAAACGTCATAAAGTCAAGTTAGCACATGGACGTAACTAACGCATGTATTTCATGTTCCCAAATTGTCTCCATCATACAATGCATATGCAGTGACTCCAATTTCATCCGGATACAAGTACAGTCCCCACATTCTCACGCACTCGCACACACGTTGACGATGACAAAACAGTTTTTCAGTGAAAATACTCTTATCACGTACTGTACCTTAGAATACAGATTAAACGCTGTGATTGAGCTCATCTATTTTGCACGGTACGAGTGTGTCAAAATCACAAATCACAAATTCGGGGCAGACAACATAGTATAGTGGTTGAAGTGAATACATAACCAACAAACAATGCATAATTAAATACCACTTTGGTTTTGCATCACCCTGGACTGGGCTGTAAAATAAAAGAGGTGCAACGTGTCATATCGCAGGCATGAATGGTTGGAGGAGAAAGCTACAGCCCCTACCTGAAGTCCACCGAGTGATCGAGTAAAATCGAATTCCCCTCTGGAAGACAAGTCCTCGTTGTGTCTGCGTCGGGAAGCTCTTGGTTTTCTTCAGACACCGCCCGGCTTCAGACACTATAGCTCCGCCCATCCGCGACACCCTTTGATAGTAACCGAACCACGCCCTCCCACCTTATTTCTCGCATCAGCAGCAAGCCGTCTTTTGACTGCGACCTCCCAAGAAAAGCTTCGACGCGACGTCTCCACGTTTGGAAGCAAAGTTTCCTTTAAAAATAAAAAAATAAAAAAACGGATTAAAAATACACTCATTATCTTTGAGGATTCATTTTTTTCCGATGAGATTTTATTTTTATTCCATACATTGGTAAACAGACACGATAAGTCTCTTTTATTTCAACTCTAACATCGATGACTTTATTTGAATCAAATCATAGGTTTAATCATTCTATCACATACAGTACATCTTGAACTTATATGGGTATTACACATAAAAAACATGCAACTTAATTGTACTTTGACTTACTATTTTGACTTGTTTTGTTTGATTGGTTGAGACCTGAGCCCTGAGCAACTCTGACGTCATTTTCAGTCGACAGAAAGTGTCAAAATGCCCCCTCCTCCGACCCTCCCTAAGATGGACAAAAGCAGGTAGATTTTATTATTGAACTCATTCTCTGCAAACGTAATATTAATCACACGGCGCTTTTTAGGCTAGTGAGGCTACACAGAACATTATATTGTAAAGAAAAAATTGGGGGTCACTTTCCTTTAAAAGAATATGCAAATTCAATTTCAAAATTGGAGGAGTGATGAGTGATTTAGTTTATTGGCCACGTAAAAGGGAGTTAAATTATAGTAATGCTGATTTGTATTTTTGTATTTACCTACACAAACAGTGATAACTTCCTAAATTGATCCTGCATAAATCAACTGTGTTGGCCTTTACTGTATTACCAGTCCACATTTGCTGTATCAAAGTTCGTCATTTGCACAGCCACTGTATCTCGCAGATTTTTTGGGTCACAAATATCCAGTTGCGTGTTGCGGAAATTCCCGCTGTATTGGAATCTGTAGATTAAAACAAAATGTTTTTCTTTAGGCGAGCCACAGTCACTGATACATGTTTAAAATCAAACATGGCTTTCTTGTGCAACAATATTAAGTGTCTAATAGCTCAAGTATTTGTCGACCAAGTTCTAAATAACACACAGTTTCAAGATAAGTTACTATGAAGCAGTGGTCTCAAACATGCGGCCCGCGGGCCAACTGCGGCCCCCAGGATGATAATTTGCGGCCCCGTCTTAATATGAAAGATTAATATTAGTGCGGCCCGCAAGATTGATATGAATGACTCTTGTTGTGTGCGGAGCTGAACGAACCAATCACGGTGAGGTATTGAGCCTATTCCGCCCCGCCCATTTTTTAGAGGAAATAAAATCAGAATACGGGGATGTGCTCTACTTCACTGGGGTACGTTGGCTCAGGAGGGGAAACGTATTGAAGAGATTTTTGGAGTTGAGAGCAGAAGTAAAAGACTTCATGGAGAAGGATGGGGTGGCTTCTTTTGAAAATTATTTGATTGAATTGATTATTTTGTGTTAAAAATAAAGATATTTGGGAACATTGGAATGATTTATCAGCGCTTTTCTTGTGGAAACTCTGATGCGGCCCAGCCTCACCCAGACTCTGCCTCCAGTGGCCCCCAAGTAAATTGAGTTTGAGACCCCTGCTATAAAGTGACATTGTGTTAATCTTCTTTGACTGTTCCATGAGCTTGCAAGGTCTCCCTGCTCCTTCTACCAGTCTCTACATGCATGAATTCCTCATCCCTACGCTCCTCATACCTTCCCAAGCAAGCCCTTTTCCTTTTTCGATCTCCCCCCACCAACCTCGCTAGCGATGTGCTGAATCTTGTCAGAGTAAATTCCTCTTCTGTGGCAGATTCCCACAAAACAGTTTTGAGAAGGCCTTATTTTGTACGGTTTTGCTTTTAAGTTGGTGGGGTTTCACTCCGTAAATTGAAAACGTGTTTCTTGCACGCATTTGTCCACGACGCTCATGACACTTAAAAATGTTTTCCTTGCAGAAAGTAACCACTAACTTCTGTCCTTGAAACTACAATCAAACTCAATCATTCATATTCTGTTTGGTCATTCAAGCACATGGCAGCTCCGATTATTTGCAGTTGGAATTAATCTAATAGCATCATTGCCAGCGAACGTTTTCAGATGACATGAAAACACAAGAAATTCAACAAACAAGAACCCAGTAGCCTCGATGACCACACCGAGTGACTGACAATCTACACACCCAAAAAAACACTCTCTTTTCTTTTCTTTTTTAAAAAAAATTGACATTGTGACAATATGTTGAAAATGGTTTGGCTAATTATGCTAATAGGCTACAGGCTGCAGCTCATCCGCTTACCTAACGTGGAGATGGGCTATCGAAAATGGATGGCTGGCATTCATGCACAATTGCTGTTTGGCTTCATCTGCCTGTCTTCTTCGGCCGACGTGCTTTTAAATCTTGTTTCGCATGACCTTTTCCATCGCTCCAGAGTTGCAAACGTTACGCTTCAGAGCAGGCGCTTGTTCCCATTAACTTGATGATTTTTCTCAAGGCAATGCCGTTGTTTTGTCCCAATTGTTTCATTTCTCGATGCATTCTATGATGCTCTTACTTTGATGTTGTTTGACATATTACGGGAGACTGTTTATCTACTAAAAATGAACACAGCATTGGGACATCAACAAAATTGTCATCTCTTTGTCTCTAAACACTCATAATGACACTAACTGCGCTTTAACTGCAGACTTTCAACTTTAATTTGAGGCTTTGCATCGAAATCAGATAAAAATGAAATACAGTAAATAAAAAGGTCATCCGGGAGGGGCTCAGAGTCGAGCCGCTTCTCCTCCCCGTCGAGAGGAACCAGATGAGGTGGCTCGGGCATCTGATTGGGATGCCTCCTGAACGACTCTCTGGCGAGGGGTTCCGGGCATGTCCCACCGGCAGGAGGCCCCGGGGACGACCCAGGACACGATGTCACCCAGCTGGCCCGGGAATGCCTCGGGAAGAGCTCGAAGAAGTGGCTGGGGAGAGGGAAGTCTGGGCTTCCCTGCTAAAGCTGCTGCCCCTGCGACCCGACCGGTAGAAGATGGATGGAAAAATGTTAGCTGGAGACGAGTCAAATCTTAATAGTGGGGGGGTTGATGATTACGCATTGAGCATTAAAATATATTAAGATTGATTGGATCAATAGAAAAAGTAACATTCATATGGGCATACAGTACTTTGACCTTAATTAAAATGCCATTTTTGTCATACATCGACTTGGGAAGTGCACGGTCCTTTGTGGCCCCCACCGGGTAGCCATTGATAACAAATTGTGGTGCCACAATGACTTTTGTAACTTGTGTGGGTCCACTGATCATAAATTGCAATCGCATCATATTTCTTATCCCATCCCGCGCAAAAATTCCCCACCTTCATTTTTGTGCTTCTTTATCTCCCCTTCCTCAGTTTCAGGAAGTGACTTTTACAAATCGCTAATCTCGTTCGCTTTTGTTTACTCTTCAATCCCGCTAACACGGAGAGAACATCAACACGTGGGAGAGGTATTAAAAGCGCAGGAGGATGTGGCATCACATCCTGTGTTTGTGCGACCCTCTGTGCGCCGTGCACTGCAGTCAAGAACAAAGGAATCTTGGTCAAACCGACCATTTTTGCGAGATTGCAAGTAGGGTTGCGAGTAGCCCCCCCCCCCCCCCTCTTTACTTCCTGTTTGGCCCAAAACGTAGTTTGACACACTTTAGTAGAGCGCAACGCTGCATCCATCTAAAAAAAAAATGCCAGTCTGCCAGCGCCCTCACAGTCGACCGCAATGCCCTTATTTGGTTGTGCCGTCAGCTCGCCTCCTGATTGGTGCAGGACGGAAGCCATCAAGCTTTGAGACTCACACCTGTGTGCTCGCACGCGCGCACACATCCGACGGAGCCTTTTGTCAACTTTGTGTGCTGATGAGCAGCTGGACTCGCTATTCTGTCGGACACGGCAGATGTCTTCATGCTCGAAGGACAACAACACATGCAACCTTGACGTCAAGTTTTTAGTGCGTGCGATTTAAGGGACATTGCGGAATGTAGGCACCAACATTTTTCAAAAAAAGGGCCATTTTTAATATGTTTTCAAGCAATAATATGATTCATCAGCTGTACGCTTTTTGCACGCTACATTGGCACGTGGTTACAAATAAGTACTCAGGCATCTGCGAAACACATTTTAAAATATTCTAAATAAATACTTTACAGTTAAATATAAATTATTTGAATACTAATGCATTTTAGTGGTACTGTACTGTAATGGCAACATCAGAGTTCCATATCAATACTAATGTTGCGGTTTTTTGGTGGATGACACGGTAGCGGCTGCTATGGCAACTGGTCGAGATCAAATTTAGCTATACAATAAAAAGTAAACAGAAAAAAAGAATAGATTTGTTGTGAATATGTTTCACTGATCATATGGAGAACATGGTTGCGTTGGTTTTATTGAAAGAGGAAAAAATATCTGAAAAACGGTGATGAGGATTTTCTTGAAATCCTGATGCCGTTTTGATCGTAGATTTTTTGGGTCACAAATATCCAGTTGTGTGTTGCGGAAATTCCCGCTATATTGGAATCTGTAGATTAAAACAAACATTTTTTTTTTAGGCGAGCCACAGTCACTGATACATGTTTAAAATCAAACATGGCTTTCTTGTGCAACAATATTAAGTGTCTAATAGCTCAAGTATTTGTCGACCAAGTTCTAAAAAACACACAGTTTCAAGATAAGTTACTATGAAGCAGTGGTCTCAAACATGCGCCGCGGCCAACTCATGCCCCAGGATGATAATTTGCGGCCCCCGTCTTAATATGAAAGATTAATATTAGTGCGTCCCGCAAGATTGATATGAATGACTCTTGTTGTGTGCGGAGCTGAACGAACCAATCACGGTGAGGTATTGACCCTATTCCGCCCCGCCCATTTTTTAGAGGAAATAAAATCCGAATACGGGGATGTGCTCTACTTCACTGGGGTACGTTAGCTCAGGAGGGGAAAAGTATTGAAGAGATTTTTGGAGTTGAGAGCAGAAGTAAAAGACTTCATGGGGAAGGGCGGGGGTGGCTTCTTTTGAAAATTATTTTATTTAATTGATTATTTTGTGTTAAAAATAAAGATATTTGGGAACATTGGAATGATTTATCAGCGCTTTTCTTGTGGAAACTCTGATGCGGCCCAGCCTCACCCAGACTCTGCCTCCAGTGGCCCCCAAGTAAATTGAGTTTGAGACCCCTGCTATAAAGTGACATTGTGTTCATCTTCTTTGACTGTTCCATGGGCTTGCAAGATCTCCCTGCTCCTTCTACCAGTCTCTACATGCATGAATTCCTCATCCCTACGCTCCTCATACCTTCCCAAGCAAGCCCTTTCCTTTTTCGATCTCCTCCCACCAACCTCGCCAGCGATGTGCTGAATCTTGTCAGAGTAAATTCCTCTTCTGTGGCAGATTCCCACAAAACAGTTTTGAGAAGGCCTTATTTTGTACGGTTTTGCTTTTAAGTTGGTGGGGTTTCACTCCGTAAATTGAAAACGTGTTTCTTGCACGCATTTGTCCACGACGCTCATGACACTTAAAAATGTTTTCCTTGCAGAAAGTAACCACTAACTTCTGTCCTTGAAACTACAATCCAACTCAATCATTCATATTCTGTTTGGTCATTCAAGCACATGGCAGCTCCGATTATTTGCAGTTGTTACCGTGGAATTAATCTAATAGCATCATTGCCAGTGAACGTTTTCAGATGACATGAAAACACAAGAAATTCAACAAACAAGAACCCAGTAGCCTCGATGACCACACCGAGTGACTGACAATCTACACACCCAAAAACACTCTCTTTCTTTTCTTTTTTAAAAAAATTGACATTGTGACAATATGTTGAAAATGGTTTGGCTAATTATGCTAATAGGCTACAGGCTGCAGCTCATCCGCTTACCTAACGTGGAGATGGGCTATCGAAAATGGATGGCTGGCATTCATGCACAATTGCTGTTTGGCTTCATCTGCCCGTCTTCTTCCGCCGACGTGCTTTTAAATCTTGTTTCGCATGACCTTTTCCATCGCTCCAGAGTTGCAAACGTTACGCTTCAGAGCAGGCGCTTGTTCCCATTAACTTGATGATTTTTCTCAAGGCAATGCCGTTGTTTTGTCCCAATTGTTTCATTTCTCGATGCATTCTATGATGCTCTTACTTTGATGTTGTTTGACATATTACGGGAGACTGTTTATCTACTAAAAATGAACACAGCATTGGGACATCAACAAAATTGTCATCTCTTTGTCTCTAAACACTCATAATGACACTAACTGCGCTTTAACTGCAGACTTTCAACTTTAATTTGAGGCTTTGCATCGAAATCAGATAAAAATGAAATACAGTAAATAAAAGGTCATCCGGAGAGGGCTCAGAGTCGAGCCGCTTCTCCTCCCGTCGAGAGGAACCAGATGAGGTGGCTCGGGCATCTGATTGGGATGCCTCCTGAACGACTCTCTGGCGAGGGGTTCCGGGCATGTCCCACCGGCAGGAGGCCCCGGGGACGACCCAGGACACGATGTCACCCAGCTGGCCCGGGAATGCCTCGGGAAGAGCTCGAAGAAGTGGCTGGGGAGAGGGAAGTCTGGGCTTCCCTGCTAAAGCTGCTGCCCCTGCGACCCGACCGGTAGAAGATGGATGGAAAAATGTTAGCTGGAGACGAGTCAAATCTTAATAGTGGGGGGGTTGATGATTACGCATTGAGCATTAAAATATATTAAGATTGATTGGATCAATAGAAAAAGTAACATTCATATGGGCATACAGTACTTTGACCTTAATTAAAATGCCATTTTTGTCATACATCGACTTGGGAAGTGCACGGTCCTTTGTGGCCCCACCGGTAGCCATTGATAACAAATTGTGGTGCCACAATGACTTTTGTAACTTGTGTGGGTCCACTGATCATAAATTGCAATCGCATCATATTTCTTATCCCATCCCGCGCAAAAATTCCCCACCTTCATTTTTGTGCTTCTTTATCTCCCCTTCCTCAGTTTCAGGAAGTGACTTTACAAATCGCTAATCTCGTTCGCTTTTGTTTACTCTTCAATCCCGCTAACACGGAGAGAACATCAACACGTGGGAGAGGTATTAAAGCGCAGAAAAAAAAAAAAAAAAAAAAAAAAAAAAAAAAAAAAAAAAAAAAAAAAAAAAAAAAAAAAAAAAAAAAAAAAAAAAAAAAAAAAAAAAAAAAAAAAAAAAAAAAAAAAAAAATATCTGAAAAACGGTGATGAGGATTTTCTTGAAATCCTGATGCCGGTTTGAAATCCTAGTTTTAAACCATACTTTGAATCCTTAACCCTATTTTGAAACAACCAAACCAAACAAACACATACATATTCAAATAAATAATTAAAAAAATGTCAATCCTTTTATTTTTCATATGTATGTTGGTCATCAAGTGGGATGGGAAAAAATCCCAAGATTTTGGAAGTGTGCAGCTTTGACACAGCGCTGCTTTGCTTTCAAGGCAACAGAAATGAAGGGACACACCAACGACATTTATTCCGACATTCTGCAGGAAATAGCCTCTCTATTTTCAGGAAGTTGGTCTGTTATCGGGAAGAAAGAATTGGGCCTTTATATTTATTATGACAAAACACATATTTGAATCGGAAAGCAGAGCGCAAAACATCGCTGTTCATGCACTTAGAGCACTTTATTTGTGATAATCACTTTTATTTTTACGACTGTATACAGCATACGACGCCAAAACGTAGTCATTTGAGAGGAAATAGTGGCCTCTAGCGGACAAAACCCCATCACAATTTAAGTACCGGTACAGTACGTCTTTGTCCACAAATGAGGCACAGATTGCCACTGCCCCATTTTTCTTACACGGATACGTAGCTGGTATACTCTTGTTTTCACATTTTTCACTGAATAATTGATTGTAGGAGTCAGTTTTTCATAATGAATGCTGGCCCATTTCTTCAGTCTGTGGGCTCTGTGACACTCTCCAGCTCAGACAATAGGATTCTGGATAGAAGAAAAAACAACGTCATTTTCTCAATGAAAACCTAAAATGTGTGAAAATATTTCCACCTTTGCTCCTCACTCAAATTAAAGTCCGTTAGCGTCAGCTTTGCCAGTTTCGTGTCGCCTGCAGACAAAAGGCAGCCGACAGCTGAACAAGCTGGACGGCTCTTTGGGCAGAGCCCGCTCCGCACACGGACAGGAAGTCCTCCAACAGCTCAGCGCTGATGAATTACAGAGCAGAAAACAAAATCTGATCGAAACATCAAATGGTAGACATAGCCTGTAATCTGTCTGACTTCTATAGTTCCCTTTTCTTGCTTGTGGCAGAATAATTGTGTAGATCAGAGCTCTGGAAAGGTTTTTCCTGTACTTAATGTTGGCGTTGAGTGTTGCCGTTTGGCATCTGATCGAGCTTTACCTCAGCCGGAGTTAAACACTTTGTTATTTATGGAGAAAAGAAGTTGAATGCAATCATTTGCCACCAGGTCACTTACGAGGAACTCTGTTCTGTTCTTTGAAAACCTTTCAGATGACATGAAAACACAAGAAATTCAACAAACAAGAACCCAGTAGCCTCGATGACCACACCGAGTGACTGACAATCTACACACAAAAAAACACTCTCGACATTGTGCCAATATGTTGAAAATGGCTTGGCTAATTATGCTAATCGGCTACAGGCTGCAGCTCATCCGCTTAACCTAACGTGGAGACGGGCTATCGAAAATGGCTGGCTGGCATTCATGCACAATTGCTGTTTGGCTTCATCTGCCCGTCTTCTTCCGCCGACGTGCTTTTAAATCTTGTTTCGCATGACCTTTTCCATCGCTCCAGAGTTGCAAACGTTACGCTTCAGAGCAGGCGCTTGTTCCCATTAACTTGATGATTTTTCTCAAGGCAATGCCGTTGTTTTGTCCCAATTGTTTCATTTCTCGATGCATTCTATGATGCTCTTACTTTGATGTTGTTTGACACATTACGGGAGACTGTTTATCTACTAAAAATGAACACAGCATTGGGACATCAACAAAATTGTCATCTCTTTGTCTTTAAACACTCATAATGACACTAACTGCGCTTTAACTGCAGACTTTCAACTTTAATTTGAGGCTTTGCATCGAAATCAGATAAATGAAATACAGTAAAATAAAAAGGTCATCCGGGAGGGGCTCAGAGTTGAGCCGCTTCTCCTCCCCGTCGAGAGGAACCAGATGAGGTGGCTCGGGCATCTGATTGGGATGCCTCCTGAACGACTCTCTGGCGAGGTGTTCCGGGCATGTCCCACCGGCAGGAGGCCCCCGGGGACGACCCAGGACACGATGTCACCCAGCTGGCCCGGGAATGCCTCGGGAAGAGCTAGAAGAAGTGGCTGGGGAGAGGGAAGTCTGGGCTTCCCTGCTAAAGCTGCTGCCCCTGCGACCCGACCGGTAGAAGATGGATGGATGGATGGATGGAAAAATGTTAGCTGGAGACGAGTCAAATCTTAATAGTGGGGGGGTTGATGATTACGCATGGAGCATTAAAATATATTAAGATACTCTTCAGTATATTGGATCAATAGAAAACGTAACATTCATATGGGCATAAAGTACTTTGACCTTAATTAAAATGCCATTTTTGTCATACATCGACTTGGGAAGTGCACGGTTCTTTGTGGCATTGATAACAAATTGTGGTGCCACAATGACTTTTGTAACTTGTGTGGGTCCACTGATCATAAATTGCAATCACATCATATTTTCTTATCCCATCCCGCGCAAAAATTCCCCACCTTCATTTTTGTGCTTCTTTATCTCCCCCTTTTTTCCCTTCCTCAGTTTCAGGAAGTGACTTTTACAAATCGCTAATCTCGTTCGCTTTTGTTTACTCTTCAATCCCGCTAACACGGAGAGAACATCAACACGTGGGAGAGGTATTAAAAGCGCAGGAGGATGTGGCATCACATCCTGTGTTTGTGCGACCCTCTGTGCGCCGTGCACTGCAGTCAAGAACAAAGGAATCTTGGTTAAAACGACCATTTTTGCGAGATTGCTAGTAGGGTTGCGAGTAGCCCCCCCCCCCCTCTTTACTTCCTGTTTGGCCCAAAACGTAGTTTGACACACTTTAATAGAGCGCAACGCTGCATCCATCTAAAAAAAAAATGCCAGGCTGCCAGCGCCCTCACAGTCGACCGCAATGCCCTTATTTGGTTGTGCCGTCAGCTCGCCTCCTGATTGGTGCAGGACGGAAGCCATCAAGCTTTGAGACTCACACCTGTGTGCTCGCGCGCGCGCGCACGCGCGCACACATCCGACGGAGCCTTTTGTCAACTTTGTGTGCTGATGAGCAGCTGGACTCGCTGTTCTGTCGGACACGGCAGATGTCTTCATGCTCGAAGGACAACACATGCAACCTTGACGTCAAGTTTTTAGTGCGTGCGATTTAAGGGACGTTGCGGAATGTAGGCACCAACATTTTTCCAAAAAAAGGGCCATTTTGAATATGTTTTCAAGCAATAATATGATTCATCAGCTGTACGCTTTTTGCACGCTACATTGGCACGTGGTTACAAACAAGTACTCGGGCATCTGCGAAACACATTTTTAAAATGTTCTAAATAAATACTTTACAGTTAAATATAAATTATTTGAATACGAATGCATTTTAGTGGTACTGTACTGTAATGGCAACATCAGAGTTCCATATCAATACTAATGTTACAGTTTTTGGTGGATGACACGGTAGCGGCTGCTATGGCAACTGGTCGAGATCAAATTTAGCTATACAATAAAAAGTAAACAGAAAAAAAAGAATAGATTTGTTGTGAATATGTTTCACCGATCATATGGAGAACATGGTTGCGTTGGTTTTATTGAAAGAGGAAAAAATATCTGAAAAACGGTGATGAGGATTTTCTTGAAATCCTGATGCCGGTTTGAAATCCTAGTTTTAAACCATACTTTGAATCCTTAACCCTATTTTGAAACAACCAAACCAAACAAACACATACATATTCAAATAAATAATTAAAAAAAACATGTCAATCCTTTTATTTTTCATATGTATGTTGGTCATCAAGTGGGATGGGGAAAAAAAATCCCAAGATTTTGGAAGTGTGCAGCTTTGACACAGCGCTGCTTTGCTTTCAAGGCAACAGAAATGAAGGGACACACCAACGACATTTATTCCGACATTCTGCAGGAAATAGCTCCTCTCTATTTTCAGGAAGTTGGTCTGTTATCGGGAAGAAAGAATTGGGCCTTTATATTTATTATGACAAAACACATATTTGAATCGGAAAGCAGAGCGCAAAAACATCGCTGTTCATGCACTTAGAGCACTTTATTTGTGATAATCACTTTTATTTTTTACGACTGTATACAGCATACGACGCCAAAACGTAGTCATTTGAGAGGAAATAGTGGCCTCTAGCGGACAAAACCCCATCACAATTTAAGTACCGGTACAGTACGTCTTTGTCCACAAATGAGGCACAGATTGCCACTGCCCCATTTTTCTTACACGGATACGTAGCTGGTATACTCTTGTTTTCACATTTTTCACTGAATAATTGATTGTAGGAGTCAGTTTTTCATAATGAATGCTGGCCCATTTCTTCAGTCTGTGGGCTCTGTGACACTCTCCAGCTCAGACAATAGGATTCTGGATAGAAGAAAAAAAAAAACGTCATTTTCTCAATGAAAACCCTAAAATGTGTGAAAATATTTCCTCACCTTTGCTCCTCACTCAAATTAAAGTCCGTTAGCGTCAGCTTTGCCAGTTTCGGTGTCGCCTGCAGACAAAAGGCAGCCGACAGCTGAACAAGCTGGACGGCTCTTTGGGCAGAGCCCTCGCTCCGGCACACGGACAGGAAGTCCTCCAACAGCTCAGCGCTGATGAATTACAGAGCAGAAAACAAAATCTGATCGAAACATCAAATGGTAGACATAGCCTGTAATCTGTCTGACTTCTATAGTTCCCCCTTTTCTTGCTTGTGGCAGAATAATTGTGTAGATCAGAGCTCTGGAAAGGTTTTTCCTGTACTTAATGTTGGCGTTGAGTGTTGCCGTTTGGCATCTGATCGAGCTTTACCTCAGCCGGAGTTAAACACTTTTGTTATTTATGGAGAAAAGAAGTTGAATGCAATCATTTGCCACCAGGTCACTTACGAAGGAACTCTGTTCTGTTCTTTGAAAACCTGGAGCATCTCCCTGCAGAGAACAGAGAAGCGACTGGTAAGTTCAGTTTCTTTTGAAATCTTGAGGGATTGTTACCAGCACAACGAATAAGAGAAAGAGAAACACAGTGCGTCTCTCACCAAGCCTCTGGGATCTTGTTGGCTCGCAGCAGGAGGGAAGTAACATGTGAGAGGGAGGCGTTGCTCCACTCCAGACTGGTCCTACTTCTGTTGCGATCAAATACACTCTTTACATCGAGTGCACATGCAGCAAAAGACTCTTGGACCTTTAGCATATTTAAAAAAAAAAAAATACACATATTATTAGTGGGCATGTTAAAAACAGAAATCATCATGTCCGCACCGGATATCATCTTGACTGACCTCAGGACTGTGTTTCTCTCTGGCCATTAAGTTGAGCAGCTCCTCAATCAGTTCGAGTTTATTGTCATGACCCAGAGATCGGATATCTAGAAAGACAGAAGATCCAATCAGGTCACATTTTCATCAATTTATTGATTTTGACCATAATCCAAAATGAAATCTCTCTGTTCAGGGTCAGCGTGTCAGGCCGGGACGCATTAAGTGACCAATATAGAAAGACGGATAAAACAGGACAACAAGTAATCTCATCTCTTAGCAACCTTTCCAGATAGTAGGTAGCATGTCCAAGCGACTGTCTGTGTCCAGAGCCTGCAGGAGGTCTCGCAGTCCTTGTGAGTTTGGGTAATACAACTAGAATGATAAGATATAGACAGGAACATTTGTCAGTGTTGGCAAATGCAACTTTCCAGTTTCACAAAGACTGATGCCTTATGGGAGCAACACAAAAGTACCCAGCGCAAAACCTGTCCACAACTTCAAATGTCTTCACTAATTGTTTAATGAGTGAGTTCTTAAATATACGTTTAAAAACACATTTTTCCCCTTCACATCCAATATTGTTCCAAAGGTAATAAATATGTCCGGCTTTGTAAAATGTTAAACAGAGATAGAGCTGCACTCACCGAGGGAATGAGCTCTTTATACCACTTCAGCACCACATCGATGTGTTCCATCATACACAGCAGGCCGAAGAAGCGGCCACTAAAGAGGAAACAGGGGGAAGACCGCTTTCATATTTTTGCTCCTGAATAAACAGTCGTGCTAGGCTAAGAATACAGTTTCTGTGCAAGCACAATTGCATCCAGTCATGAGGACATCTCTTACTAATAAACACTCCGGTGGTAGGAATCACCCAGAAGCCTCCAGTTCTCCCCCACCTCTACCAGATTTTGGATTTTATATCCAAGATCCAGATCTTTATAATCCAGACACTGCAATGATAAATGTGGGGAATAACAAAAACAGATACAAAAAAAAAACCCCAACACAGTTAAATTCTAATGGGGATGTCATTTAAATACAATTTACGAACAGCAGATAGGATAATATCTTACATTATTACAATCAAAACAAATGCTCTAAGTGGCGTGTTAAAGAATTCCTGTTAAAGAAATGCATGACAAAAAAAAGGTGACTTACAATCCTCATGGCACTAGAGAAGAATAGAACTGATGAGAAAAAGACAAAAATGCAGACTTTAAATTACTGGGGCTTGTTCTCCACTTTGTTAATGAGATCCATATAACACAAAATAAGTTTGGTAGGACAATTTGGCCATTAAACACACACACACGCGCACGCAGGTATTACGTACCGTCACCGGGATCCTGGCAGGTGAAGCTTTTCCCTGCCAACTCTGACATCACTTCCTGCAAAATGTCAGTGTTGCCCTTGCCAGCTGATGCTAAATGACAAAACATTGTCTTATGACAAGAGCACCGTCGTCACAAAAGCCAGCAAAATTGGATGAGGGAAAACCTTTTGACTGCTTTGGAACATTTGAAGCACCGATTCACCTTTGGCATGCTAATCACCGGTTCACAACCTCCTTTTTGGGGTGTGTAGCATGTACCGTATTTTCACGACCATAAGGCGCCATTAAAAGTCTAGCGTATGAGCCGAGTTCCAAAGCCTGACTGAGCGCGCTTCTGGCCTGTTTATATAGAGAAAAGGCGGGCGTGAGTGACGTCAGGCATGCGGAAGTCTGCCAATGAGTGAAGGGTGGGCGTGCCCAACAACACGGTGCGCCCAATGGTCGTGAAAATACGGTAATTTATTCTCCGAGGGAAACATTATATTCTAATCATCATTTCATATTACTGTATATTATTAGAGAGAAACAAATGAATGACTGTGCTCACCTGCTTTGTAGAATATAGCCAGCACATGGTCAAAGGTGGCCAGACTGGGAGCTACACACACAAACAAATGACATGACGTTACACCACAAGCAGGAGAAATGCTTCGTAAAAAAATAAAACAAAAAGTGTCTTTCGAATGACCTATCCGGAGAGTCGCCATCTCGCTCAGAGTTTGTAATGCCAACGTTCTGGCCAAAGAGCCACAGCGTCTCAAGACTTTGAGAACACTGTTAAAGGTTTGCAGGTTGGGCTGGATTTTCTGTTGACTCATCTGGTTTAAAATCTCCTACAAACGAAAAAAACAACACAAACGAGAGAGAAGATGAGGATGGACGACGAGATGTAATATTTGCCAGGTTGTCCGAAGCCTTACAGAAATGAGGTCCCATCTTTCCATGTACTTGTCTCGGACTTCTGGAACAGCCGAGATCAAGGCGTTGAAAATGTGGACGTCGGCTGGAAAGAGAGCCCAAGGTTGGTTGGATTGCTCGGAGATGACTAATAACTACGATATATGCATTGTGCTCCATAACTGAAAAGGTTATTTATTATTTATATTCAACCGCAACATTGATCTCTTATAGACTCAAGCACGCCCGTGACCCCTTGTGAGGATAAGCGGATGAGATCATGGAGGCGGGATTGATATTCATCTCTTTGGAACCACGTCGTGATTAGACTAAAAACTAGAATCAAATCAAGATTTTGTTCCCTTTTTAACTTCCCAAAGTAACGGCTAATGTTCCAACCATTTTGATTGAGCGACGTCGAGCGACTTACCAGTCAGTCTGTTGTTGAGCAGGTCCGTGTACGCGCTGAACGCCTTTGCATGGGCTCCGTGCTAAAGACACATACAAGTGCAAAATGCGAGGGATCCCTGATGCAGTCAAGTTTTAACAGACATACACCGACTCGCCACAACAATATGACCCCCCCCTTAAATAATATCCTGACAGTCAATACTACAGAATGTATCCAGGGTTTTTCCCGCCTTCAAAATTGCGTGGCGGCCGCCCCCCCCAAGCCACACCAATTGATATCGCTCGATCGAATGTGGAAAAATCACCACGCGCCGCATGTCTCGTGTGTTCGCCGCGTTTGTTTCACTTTGCTCCAAACGGACAAGAGGAGCACTCGTCCTCCATCGCAAAACGTTGACACATCGCCGGTCAGTCTGGTGACCGACGGAGGTTGTGTTGGCAGCTAAATGCTATCTTGGTTGACACTTAAACAATTTGATCCAGCCAGTTAAGAAAGCTGGCTATGTTGTATTCCCCTCGGTCCCATTCCACACCACGTGCCGGGACCCGTCCCCTAGGGGGGGGCCATAGGGGGCCGCCGTGCCCGCCCATCAAGATGTCATTTGAAGTGCGGATTTCTAAAAGATAACTTTTATATTTAGTTTTTTATTTCATCATAGCCATTCCTGTGTTGTGAAATGCTAATGTCGAGTTGCTTATCACAAAGACATCAAAATATCAAGAAACATTGATGTCGTTTTTGTTTGATTGATGGCCGAGCTTATCTGCAACAGCCACTCATCGCGTTACTGAAAATAAGGTTCGGTACGCAGGCGATTATCGGTAAATGAATAACTTTCTGAAAATGACAACCAAAACTGAACACTTTTTTTTTTTAAATCAAGAACATTTGACGTACAAGTAGTGTACCGCTTGCCTTTTGCATTGGAGAGCATTGCATTGTGACAATTTTGTGGTTGGGCCATGTGTCCCGTGCAGCAGCAATACTTGTCTAAGCGATAAAGCGTTCCTGGTACACGTGAAAGCCTACCTTCACCATCCCTCTGATGAGAGCAGAGTAACATCGGGTATCTTTCTCTGGCAGTAGGTGAAATATTCTTTCTGCATTGTTATTGGCTTTCCAGGTAAACTGGAGCAAGTCTGAGGGGCGACGAACTTTCCCTTTCCACTTCTTCACGTCATTTACAGATTCCTCCTAAAAAAAAGGAAACATACAGTATAAAGACCTGAGATAAGATTTTAGAATCAGAATCAGAATCGCCTTTATTGTCATTGTGTAGCATACAACGAAATTTGGGTGCTACTCCTTAGTGCATTTTATAAATAAAAAAAAGAATAAAATAGAATAAAAAAAGAATAAAATTTTAACCTGTATCAATTTGATTGTTCTCATTTTCAGATAAAACTGTCCCGTCTTCAACATTGTTTTTTTCGTGACATTTAGTTGTAGTATAATAAGGGTCTTCCATTTCTTGTCCAATGTTGTCACAGTGAGGACTGACTCAGCAGTGACTCACCATGTCCTCTGTCTGTGGCCCATCCTCTTGGACAGGGTCTCTGTCACAAAAGAGACAAATCAAGTCTAACAGGTTGTGGGTTGTCTCCATGGACACGGACGTCCCTGGAAAATAAGAGTCGAGGCTATAAATTTGCACAAACAAATGATACTGCACCTAGGATGCACACTCGGTGAGGCTATTTGCATGTTCATCGTTCACGCTGCCGCATTATTGTGGAAGATGCACGTCTGTTGCGGAAATCCCCGATACATTTGCAGAAATCTGCCGTGTTTTTTTTTTTATAGGTTGCTCAAATGTTCTGTGAGGAAAAGGAAAGCAGTCACTTTTCAGTGTGGAAAAGTGTGGAAGGGTGAAATGAGGGAAGGACAAATATTTTTCCCCCCAATAACAGTCTAGAACAGTGGTTCTTAACGTTAGAGGTACCAAACCCAACCAGTTAATATGCACATTCACCAAACCCTTCATTAGTGAATAAATAAATAAATAAATAAATAAATATACCGTAAATTCCGGACTATAAGCCGCTACTTTTTTCCCAAACTTTCAACCCTGCGGCTTATACAGTGATGCAGCCAATTTGTGTAATTTTTCTAACGGCCACCAGGGGCGCTCGAGTAGAAAAGGTAAGATTAAGACTGCCGCGTCACAGGCACCGTTTGGGAAGAAAGTTATATTATTATTATTGTTAAGTTATATTATTAAAACTTTGAAAACTCTCTCTTTCTTTGTAAATATGTTGACATGTTTTAATGTGGGCACGTGCGGCTTATATACAGGTGCGGCTTGTGTATGTACAAAATTGGTTTTCCTCTAAAAATGGAGTGGGTGCGGCTTATAATCAGGTGCGCTCTATAGTGCGGAAATTACGGTATATTACAAATTCAAGCTATTAAAATCGCATCTATTAAAAACAGAAAAAAGTTAATAAAATGACATGGCATAAGACGTATAGGGTTTTAAAATTGTATGACATACTATCACGACAGTCACTCGTTGAGTATGAAGCGAACGAAATTTCCCGCAGCACTGAATGGACAAGCAATGTCATGTGATCATCTGCAGCCAGCGATGGCCAAGCGGGCGCGTCATAACTAATTGACATCTTGAGTCGGTGTGTCTTAACCTAAACGGCAGAGGCTCCGTCGAACCCCTGAGACCGATTCACCCAACCCCCGGGGGTTTGACTGAACCCAGGTTAAGAATCACTGGTCGAGAAGATATCCATTGCTATTGATTCTATGCATATTGCACTCACCGGCTTGCAGCAGTTGATCGTACATGTCGACAGCAGCCTTGACTTTTCTCAAGCTGATCCTTTCCTTCAGTGCCTCTTCACTTATTTCTTCAAGGCGCAGTGATATCGTATCTGGCATCAGACACTACATGCACGAAGTAAACACATTTACACGGACAATCCAGTATAATAATATTTTACTTTAGACACAAGTCTATAGTAATTGTGCCATGTGTGTCTCTTACAGGTATATGCGGTTCAGCAAAATCTTTGGTGAAGAACTTTGGGTGATTATTGACAAAGTATTTAGCTGCAGATCTGCCAGACTCTTGAGAGAGAGAGTACAGCTTCTGCAAGCCAGCGTGAGAGAGTAAGAGAGATAGCGAAAGAGAGAGACACTGAATATTCACATGTTGCAGGGTACATTTATCCTCCGAGATCAAATTTTAAACGTTTATGTTGTTTTATCGGTGAAGAAATACACCTTTACAGTAGACAAAAGTACGGTAGAGACCAAAAGTGTGATGACATTCAAGAGCGATCAGAGGTTGAACAAAAACAAAAACAGTGAAGAAGAAGAGTGTGAATGTTTCGCACAAACTCAGCAGCGTTCCTCGGGGAGAGGTAAGGATCATCCTGGAATTGGTAGGGATAAGCTGTATGATCCTGGTGGAAAAAAAAAAAGAAACATTTATGTTAACATTTGGAATGTGATATATAGAAGAATCGCTATCTTTGTTGTAACTAACTTCACAAAAAAATTGCACTCCACGGGACACTATCACACTCATGAAGAGCATACTAAAAGCAGGATTGACTTTTTTGCCCGAGGACACAGACAGAAACAATAGGGGAACTCACCCTGCGCACGGTCACAGCCAAGGCCTCCAATACTGATTCTTTGCTCCTTTTTTTCCCAGTGAAAAAAATAAAACAGCAGTTATTATTTCAAATGATATGACATATAAAAATAAATGTGGTCAGTAAAGCAGAAAATCGACTGTATCATGCAGAAATGTATGTAATGCCAAAGAGTTCACATACTATTTCTTGCAAGTGTATAATTATGGAAGTACATATGCACTACCAGTTTGAATTTGAACCATTTGCACTGAATTACTTCACAACCAAATTTCTTCAACTTCATTTTTTCCATCAAAAAGTGTACACGTTTCAGCTTCAAAAATTTCTAAATTCAGTGTCCAATTCAGCTTCAATTTCAAATTCCAGTACAGTATTCTGCATCTTTAGTTTCAAATTCAACATTTGTTCAAATGCCACTTCTCGGTCAGCTAGGGGACGCCCGGCAAAAGTGACCGAAGCAAGCACTCATTCAAGGTCCAGCACATTTTTAGCATTTTTAAAATGAATTAGACACAGAATTTTTAAGAAACTGATAATGTAGTGATTAACCCTTGTGCAGTAATACAGTTTGTCACGTTCTCAGTATTTGTCCCAAATTGGGTTGCGCTTTGAGGTGTGACAACTTTTTTCACTTTTGAATTTTTTTTCACTTTCAACTTTC
Organism: Hippocampus mohnikei; assembly: GCA_026261675.1. Lineage (NCBI taxonomy): Eukaryota > Metazoa > Chordata > Actinopteri > Syngnathiformes > Syngnathidae > Hippocampus > Hippocampus mohnikei. The sequence goes on along the minus strand of JAKGUB010000557.1, from coordinate 833,393 downwards.
AAAATATTCAGTGGCATCAGGCCAAGACATACATATAATTATTTATTTATTTATTTATATTTGGCACCCTCTATGAGCCACAGCAGCAGGAGTGTGTCAATCACACAGTCACTATGCTGCATATGTAAATTAAAAAAAACACCCAGTCCAAATCTTGCATATGACATAAATAGAGCCTTGAATATGTCACCAAACCGCAGGAACAGAATTGTATTTCATGCCTGTTTTTTCTGTAATGGCCATTTTTAAAAAATGTGACATCAAACATATTTGTCCCAAATTGGGTTGCGCTTTGAGGTGTGACAACTTTTTCACTTTTGAATTTTTTTCACTTTCAACTTTCAAAATGTTCAGTGGCATCAGGCCAAGACATACATATAATTATTTATTTATTTATTTATATTTGGCGCCTCTATGAGCCGCAGCAGCAGGAGTGTGTCAATCACACAGTCACTATGCTGCATATGTAAATTAAAAAAAACACCCAGTCCAAATCTTGCATATGACATAAATAGAGCCTTGAATATTCATGCCTGTTTTTTTCTGTAATGGCCATTTTTAAAAAAATGTGACATCAAACATATTTGTCCCAAATTGGGTTGCGCTTTGAGGTGTGACAACTTTTTTTCACTTTTGAATTTTTTTCACTTTCAACTTTCAAAATGTTCAGTGGCATCAGGCCAAGACATACATATAATTATTTATTTATTTATTTATATTTGGCGCCCTCTATGAGCCGCAGCAGCAGGAGTGTGTCAATCACACAGTCACTATGCTGCATATGTAAATTAAAAAAAACACCCAGTCCAAATCTTGCATATGACATAAATAGAGCCTTGAATATGTCACCAAACCGCAGGAACAGAATTGTATTTCATGCCTGTTTTTTTCTGTAATGGCCATTTTTAAAAAAATGTGACATCAAACATATTTGTCCCAAATTGGGTTGCGCTTTGAGGTGTGACAACTTTTTTCACTTTTGAATTTTTTTTCACTTTCAACTTTCAAAATGTTCAGTGGCATCAGGCCAAGACATACATATAATTATTTATTTATTTATTTATATTTGGCGCCCTCTATGAGCCGCAGCAGCAGGAGTGTGTCAATCACACAGTCACTATGCTGCATATGTAAATAAAAAACCCACCCAGTCCAAATCTTGCATATGACATAAATAGAGCCTTGAATATGTCACCAAACCGCAGGAACAGAATTGTATTTCATGCCTGTTTTTTTCTGTAATGGCCATTTCAAAAAAATGTGACATCAAACATATTTGTCCCAAATTGGGTTGCGCTTTGAGTGTGACAACTTTTTTTCACTTTGGAATTTTTTTTTCACTTTCAAAATGTTCAGTGGCATTAGATCTAGCCATACATATATAGTTTGCATTACTTTTTGTCTTGAATAACAAAATGAGTATTGGGTTATGACTCTATATAAGTAACTCTAACTCTATGTGTCCAATATTGTGTATAGCGTTTATATAGATATCAGAGTGAAAAAATGTTGTACATGGTAATTAGAACCTTGAAAAAGTATAAAAGTCACAAAACTATGAAAAATGTTGAAGTAACATACTTTATAACAAACAAACAAAACAACCAGCAACTAATATGCAAACTTGATAACAAAACGAAAAACAAACACTAAACTTTTTTTTTTTTTTTTACAATCAGAACAAATGGTTGTAGTGTGTTTGTGGCGGATTGGCCTTTCCACATCTGCCACAATAATTCAAGCACAAAGTGGTTTTTCGCAAAGCTATACGTATTGCTTTCTTTTCTCGCATGTCCTCTTCCTGCAGCTGCTGCACGGGCTGCTGTGCAGCTGCAGTTGCAGTATTGGTGTGTTTACGTGCATAAACAAATGTAAAACTCATTCATTCATTCATCTTCCGAACCGCTTGATAAATGTAAAACTCGATTCTCAAAAATAACACTTGATTTTCAAAACAACGCCCAGCCAGTAACTATCGTTACGCTGCTGAGTTTGGCGCTGCTGCACCCTCAAACAAGCCAATCATGCCAATCAATCAGGGCACTGGGCATGCCCGTGCACAAATGCACATTGTGAGTGCGCGATCTACTGGCGTGAAGACGAAAAAGACTGATGAGCCCATCATTTCAAATGGCCGTAAGTACACTCCTAAAACGTGGCTGTTTCGCCTGTGCTGAGCGCTGTTCACGTGAACGCGCGCAGCGCGGCCACGCTCATTACGAGCCCACACGGCCGGGACGTGCATTGCATAACAGTTTGACCAATTCAAAAGTCGATTTTCAAAAATAACACCTGATTTTCCAAAAACACCCAGCTAGCAATGTTCTACAAACTGCATTACATTGTTTTGCGCGCGCGAGCCTGCACGTGCAAACCAATGTAATTTATGTGCAACATACGCGGTGGGACATCTTAAGAGGTGACACCAGGAAGTTGAGTCTGTCTGGGTGACGTCTCTGCAAGAGACGCGTGACGACCTCACATTCAAATGTGCACAAAATGGCGGAAAAATACTGCTTCGATGTCTTTGCTCAGTACTGTTCTATGTGACGTGCACAAACGATCATATCCACACACATAGATGCAAATAGACCTCTCGCAACAAACTACACCGCTTATTCGAATGAAAATGACGAACTGGAAGTACTCTCAATGACGAAAGAGTCGGCACTAAAATGATATCTTAGGCTCAAGCGCCATCTCGTGGAGAGTGAGGTAAAACTCACTACCACAATTCTCAAGCTTTGATAGTATTGGTGAGCTGCCGGTGATGTGATTTGTGCAGAAATTGAGAAAAATGCACGATAAAACACCAGTTTTACAGTCTATTGGAAATTTGAATTTATAATGGGCGTCAATATGCCAAATTTGGGATTTCTACTATCACGGTATTCAAAATTTGTTACAATGTCATATATACCAACTGCAATGTTCAAAAATGTCCAGCTTGCTGTCATTTTGAACTTTGACCCCTTTTGACATCCTATGGAAATTTCAGCTTCGTGGGGTTATTTTTCACACTCTGGCTGTGTGTACAACTGTCTGACTGTCCAAAAATGTCCAAATTTGGGACAGATACTGCACAAGGGTTAAAAAAATGAATGACTGAGGGAAAAAAAAATCTGTTAGAAAATTTTATTAGTTAGCTATTAAAATTAAAACGCTGATGGTATAGATACTATGTATAAAGGTACAAATACATACCATACTTTCTTTCTGGGTACGGTGATTGTCTCTGAGGAGTCTGCTACAACAAAATACAGAATTGTGTTGTGGATTTATACAAATGATTGAAAACTTAAAACACAAATTAAAAAAACGTCAAACTTAAAACACACACACACACAAAAACGTAAATTAAAAACGAGGACAGAAAGACAAAATCTACACACATTCAATTCAAATACATGTAAGAGAAATAGAAAACAAATATAAGTTGTGCAAGCTCCATTTCGAATAACATTTGCATCCAACATTGTTAAAGGCTGTTTTATTACTTGTAATGAAATATAAAATATTAACATGAAAATGTGAAAAAAATACCCCCTTTCTACTTGCCTTTGTTGGTTTCTACAGCTTGTTGGCGTAAAGCTGAGCTCGCAACAAAATTCCTTTAAAAAGAAAGTAAATAAAGCAATTATAAAACCTTTGAAACGTAAACATTCAGTGGCCTACATACATACGTCCAAACAATTTAAAAACAGATATGGGTATTTATTCTAAGAAGGCGCCTACTTAATCGATTGATGACTTTTCACAATCATAATAAGGATATACGGTATAGAAAATTGATTTATTTTGACAGTCGGCAGTGAGTTACAGTGGCATGATGACCTCCTGCCCAAGGATGCTAGCCGTAAATGAAAGAAAAGAAAAACGAATAAACTCGTCTGGGTAGCAGTCTTGCAGAGACACAAATGTGGAATTTATCTTACCTATGAAACAACACTTTCTCGAGGTTGGTCAACAAAATTCGATTGTTTTTGTACATGTACTTTCCTACATGCCAGCCAGACGCCGCCATGTTGCGCATCAGCAAAGACGTCTCGGAGGAAGGAACCATGGAGGCTTCATCGCGGGGTTGTCAAAATGAAGGTTTTTGTTTGTTTGTTTGTTTGTTTTTGAAATATGGCGCTGGTATTGAGAATTTAACTTCAAGCATAATATTTCTATTTTTTACATCTATTTTTTTGTTGGTTTAAAATTCCATGTCTTAAATGATATTCATTATGGGCGGCCCCCACATACTTTGGAGCGTTCATGGGTCCTGCGTGGCACGTGGGAGAAAGCAGTACCGTGACCTCATGTTGCATGTGGTCAGAAAACCTCGGAATGATTTTCTAGTTGTAAACTTTCCCAAATCTTTTTAATCATCAAATATGCTCTTTAGAAAAGAAGTGCCATGGCGGCGATTGGAAGGCATGTCTTTTGGCATGTACTCTGCCGAAGAGATCAGGTAAGCTTGTTAGCTTTGGGCTTCGTGCTAAAATGGAAGTTCAAAAGTTAATGGAAACTAAATACTGCAATTGTTGTTTTTTAAAATCTATTGAGCCCCCCTCACAACATGTCATTCACCATTTTTAAATTTAGACTACCACCTTATTTTTAGGAAGGAACTTTCGCCACTTCCTTTGAATGTCACGTTTGAAATTTAGCATTGAAATTTAAATTGATCTAAAGTGTAACCAAATCAAGTGCATTCAAGTATATGTTGTGAGTAAGTTGGATATTCTCCTCTTGTCTAGGAAGTTGAGCGTAAAGACGATCACCAACGCAAAGATTCTTGATGGTGTTGGGAATACGCTCCCAAATGGCCTCTATGACTTGGCCCTGGGACCAACAGACAACAAAGAGGTAGACGTGTTCATGGCTGTCATTCATATTACATATTTACAACAAAAATGACCAAACGTCAGCCAATAATGTTATTGTAGGTATGAATGACAGTGGCGACAATTACCTTTGAAATGCTAGGCTTGCTATTTATTTATTTGTTTGTTTATTTTTGTTCCATTAGACATGTTCAACTTGCTGCCAGGACTTTAGCCACTGTCCAGGACACCTGGGACATGTAGAGCTACCTCTTCCTGTTTACAACCCACTATTTTTTGACGTAAGAATCATGCACACGCACGATTGCCACTTGCACTTTTACACACTGCCGTTGCTGAAAATTTGTCTTGTGAAGGCTTCATATAATACATCCTTTCTATTTTCTGCCTGTGTTTTTGCTCCTTTTCAGAAACTCTACCTGTTGATTCGTGGGTCGTGTCTGACGTGCCAAATGTTAACATGTCCACGGGCAGCCATGCACCTACTGTTGAACCAACTGAAATTACTGGACTATGGAGCCTTACAGCAGGTTTACCAGATAGAGGAAGTTCTCAGCCAGGTGAGGTTTAAGCTTAACATTTATAACATATTATAACAACATGTTGAATTTCACCTTCGTGAATCACAAGTAGGATACATTTTAAATCAATACATACTGTACATTTCATCCAGATATCCTGCAGACAACACTAAACAATGCATGGATTATTATTCAAATATGTATTGTAATATGAATACATTCTGGGTTTTTCTTGATGTACGATTTCACAATACTGACCACGATACCACTTGTGTTTTTTGTTGTTGTTTTTTTTGTGAATGTGGTTATGCTAGTTTCTGGAGGAGAAAGGAAAACCCACTGGTGACGATATTGCAGTGAAGTTAAAAGAGTTCACAGATTCAGTTGTCACATCTGAAACATCAGGAAACAGCAAGCCGGTCAGTAAAAACCTTCACTCTCTACATATAGATTTATACAGTATATTATTTTGGGTGGATGATGAACATGTAATTGTGATAAATGAATATTCACATGAATAACAACCTAACCAATTTGGGTCCACCCCTTTGTCCTTTTTTTTTTTTCATTCATGTATAACCATTTTTTTCCCTCACCAGATAAAACACCTTGTCGAAAGAAAAGCCAGTTTAATAAATGATTTCTGGAAAATTCACATGCAAAGTCGGAAATGTCCCAATTGCAGGTAATACTAAACTCTTGTATTGGACCACTATTATAAGAGCATCAGAGTCCCTTATTATTCCCCCTTTTAAATTATTTTTAGAATTACAAACCCAATTCCTGTGAATTTGGGACGTTGTGTGAAACATGAATAGAAACAGAATACGATGAGTTGCAAATCATGTTCAAGCTATATTTAATTGAATACCCGACAGAGACCAGATCTTTTATGTTCAAACAGATAAACTTTGTTTTTAGCAAATTCTCATTAAGTTAGATTTTTATGGCTGCAACATGTTCCAAAAAGCGTAGTTATGTTTAACACAAGGTCCCAACTTCAATGGAATTGGGTACATAATAATGCATGACTTTGCTGGAGATGTTTTCCCTTCCAATTAGAATGAATGCATTTTTCAATTGTTATCGTGTCGGGATTTGTGCTGCATTGCTTTCATGTTAATGAAACTCAAAAGAACACTGTGTGCAAACAGGAGCAAGCGCTTCACCATCCGACGTGAGCACAACAGTAAGCTGATTGTCACGCTGCCCCCTGACACGCAAAGCATTCTCAAACCTGATGGTCAGTCTTTTTCCATCTTTTTCTTATAATCGTTAAGTCTCGTGCAGCATTGTACTTTCTACCCTTTTAATTTTGTGCAGAGTTGAAAGCCATATTTGTTTTGCTTTTTTTTCATGAATGATGAGTGTTATCTGGCATAATCAGAATCAGAATCATCTTTATTGGCCAAACTAAACCGTGATGGAAGAACACAGGATTGATTCGATTGCCCTGAACAGGAGAAATGTCCCAGAAAAAGGAAGATATTAACATAGATACCAATATTTTGATTGTACTTTTTTTTATAGGGGAGCTGATGACTGGAGACAGAGCGTACTTGACTGCCAGTACTGCCAGAGAACACATCAACAAACTGTGGAAGAATGAAGGCGAGTGTTTTTTGAGGGGGCCAGACTAAATAAAGGGCATTTGAAATCGTTTCAATTTGCCAGCTATTGTTATTATGTGCCCATGTCTTGCCCCATTCCACAAGACTTAGCCAGCGGAGATGGGAGATTGAATGGTTATACCGATATCACTCATCTCTCTTTTCTCTCCAGGCTTCTTCCTGAGGTGTCTATTTTCTGGGTTGGCGGTCAACTCCGGATCAGATGGAGAGGAGAAAGGTTTTTCCCCGGATCTCTTCTTTCTGGAGCTGATGGTGGTTCCGCCTTCTAAGTACAACACAGCCACTTTAACGAAAATCTGTGCATGGCTTTGCTTCAAGATGTGTGACTATAAAGTCTTTCTTTTTTCTTCAGGTATCGGCCAATCAGTCGACTGGGTGACCAGATGTTTACCAACGGTCAGACGGTCAACATGCAAGCCGTCATGAAGGACAGTACAATCGTAAGAAAACTGCTTTCTCTCATGGCCGCTGAGAAAGATACTCCGGAAGACGAGGTAAGATTTTGTCTAGATGTTTAAATTGAAGAAAAACTGACGCGTTTTCATTTGGCCTTTGCCTTATTTGATCAGTCCCAGGCACCTGAAGCGGCAGACCGATCTTTTCTCGCAGAGATTCCTGGAACGACATTAACGGATAAACTTTACAACGTGTGGATTCGCCTTCAGACCCACATCAACATTGTCTTTGACAGTGACATGGACAAAATTATGTCGGAAAAGTACCCAGGAATCAGACAGGTACATTGTGCAAAAGAAACCAAACGTCAGCAACCAAACCGAAATTATTATTACCGTAATTTCCGTACTATAGAGCGCACCTGATTATAAGCCGCACCCACTACATTTTTAGAGGAAAACCAATTTTGTACATACACAAGCCGCACCTGTATATAAGCCGCATGTGCCCACATTAAAACGTAAACATATTTACAAAGAAAGACGGTACACAGAGAGAGTTTTCAAAGTTTTAATAATATAACCTAGCAATGATAATAATATAACTTTCTTCCCAAACGGTGCCTGTGACGCGGCAGTAAAACGGTAGCAACATGCTAACAACACGCTAGCAACAGAATAGCAACACAGTATAACAGGTCTGGTAAAAGAACATACCGGTACTTGGAAAAATCACGGTGAGCCGTCTTCATCTTCCTCCTGTGAACTGAAGCCATCGAAGTCACTGTCCTCAGTGTCGGAATTAAACAGTGTCATAAAGACCGGTCTTAATCTTACCTTTTCTACGCGAGCGCCCCCTGGCGGCCGCTAGAAAAATTACACATATTGGCCGCATCACTGAATAAGCCGCAGGGTTGAAAGTTTGGGAAAAAAGTAGCGGCTTATAGTCCGGAATTTACGGTATATGTTTTATTGTAATAGTAAATTCAATTGGTTGATGGGGGTGGTTGGTGGCGGGTGCGCTTCCGCCGTCCTCCGCGTGTTCGTTTGAATTCGGGCTGAGGTGAGGTGTGAAATCAGAGGCTGGAAATGGAGAAGTTTCTTCAAGATTTTATCTGAACGTTCAGGGCACACGCGTGATACAAGGAATCGTTGCGATCAGGGCACAAATGCGCAAAAGGAACATCTCGAGACAAGTCTTATATATTCGAACTAACTCCCAATGGACATCTCACTTTCGGTTTCTGGATGACCGCTCTAATGCTCTTTGCTCTTGTTATTTCTCAATGATATTACCAAATACTTTCTTTTACCAAAGGCATAGTCGCAGTGCTTTTACTAACTGTTACAACATTTTGGCTTTTTCTAGAAGTTGTCTCAATACTGACATTTACGAATACTATAATTGTTTGCAGGACTTTTGCTTCTAGCTAAGAGATGCATGTACAGCGTTGTCAGGTCTATGTCTGCAAAAGGTGTTAACGTTATTTTCCGTAGCTAAGGTAGTTCAAGTCGAGGTCATACCATAAGGTTCAAGTGGAGGTCGCATCATAAGGTTCAAAGTGAGGTCACGCTATAGTCAAGGTATATCTGTTCGCAATGAGTCGCTAAGCTAATTATGCACATAGCTAAATGATGTCTTCATGGTGTAACTAGTAATGACAATATTCTATATTCTGTCTTGGCTATAAAGCCAGCGGCACGATGGATGATTGATTAGCATGTCCGCCTCGCCGGGCATAGATCAGGGTTTCAATCTCATTAAATTGAGGATTTGAGTTATTTCTCAGGAGCTCTTGTCTTATATGCAGTTTCATAAAGTAACCCCGCCTACTGCGTTGAAGGCAGCTGGGATAGGCCCCAGCACGCCTGCGAACCTCACGAGGATCAACCGGTTCAAATAATGGATGGACGGAGGCTTATAAAGCATACGAAATGTGATCACATTTTCAAGCAGCGCAGATCTGATACCCTGAACAATTTCCATCTGTTCTAGCTTTTAATGTCAATGACTAATTTGACTAATTCGCTGTATAATGACATGATTGCTCAGGTGAACAATTGATTATTTGTGTTGCAATGCTTTCCCGTCACCCTGCAAGAAGAGTGGGCTGACTACGTCGTCATTTCAAACTTTTGAATGTCATGTTCGTGACTTTTTAAAGTATCCTGTTTTTGCCTTTGTAGATCCTGGAGAAAAAGGATGGATTATTCCGTAAACACATGATGGGCAAAAGAGTTGATTATGCTGCAAGATCTGTCATCTGTCCCGATATGTACATCGGAACCAATGAGATTGGAATTCCCATGGTATGTTTGAGTCAAAAAAATATATCCCCATAAATAAATGCACTTTTGGTGGAAAATAGTCACAAGTAAATAGTAGCGTTGAGTTTCTTCATGACTGTCATTACTGGTCAATAGCAAATTTTAATCAGAGATTGCGCTTGTGTCCCTAAGTATTTTTAAAGCTGATTTCAAAAGTGTCGTTACTTTTTCCGAGCACGTCATGTTTTGGAGATATTAAAATGTTTTTTGTTTTTAAATTTGACCTCTAAAATCTTGCGCAATACAGATGTCTCATGCGATGTCATTTAGAGCTATGACATTCCAAAAAAAACCCCATTCCACTAAATATATTAAATATTCTATAATAATTATTATTATTACTATTGTGAAAACCTGATGTGCTAGATGAAAAAAAAAGAGTCCACATTTGTTGACCAGTTTCTCATGTCCGTGCAGGTGTTTGCGAACAAAGCTGACCTACCCACAGCCCGTCACGCCGTGGAATGTGAAGGAGCTCCGTCAGGCTGTCCTGAATGGGCCAAATGTCCACCCAGGCGCCACTATGGTCATCAGCGAAGATGGCAGGAGAACCATCTTGTCACCAAGTAACTTTGCACAAAGAGAAGCGGTTGCTAAGCAGCTGCTCACGCCCTGTCCAGGTCCACACAGGATGCCAATGAAATTGGTGAGTCAGTGGAAAAGGAATTTCTATGCTTACGCTCATTGTGTTGGACAATCCGCTACCTGAATGTGGCTTTATTTGGACATAAAATGAAGCATCCCGCGCAAGCTGTCATACCATCGTCAATTGGTGGTCTTGTCTTTGTTTCTCAAGGTGAACCGTCACATTAAGAACGGAGATGTCTTGTTGTTGAACAGACAGCCAACGTTGCACCGACCGTCAATACAGGCTCACTGTGCGCGCGTTTTGCCAGGAGAGAAGGTCTGTATCGAGTTAACAGTTTGAATCACTCTCAACCTACAGGACTCGGATTACATTATTCATTTAGACGGGTTTACTTGTTTTGCGCAACAGGTCCTGAGGCTCCACTATGCTAACTGCAAAGCTTACAATGCAGACTTTGATGGAGATGAGATGAATGCCCACTTCCCTCAGAGTGAGCTTGGTCGAGCTGAGGCCTACACGTTAGTCAGCACCAACCAACAGTACCTTGTGCCAAAGGTAGATGAATGCACGCACGCATTTAGTGCACCTTGACAGTTGCAAAAGCAAACAATTGCTCTCGTGTTGATTGATTTACAATGCTGTGAAAAGGTAACGGCCGGCCCCCACCCTTCATATTCATCACACTTGAATGTTTCAGATAGTTAATCTTTTCTACAGACTGGCACGGTGGGCAACTAGTTACGTATGCCTCATGATGCAGAGGCGCAGGGTTTGATTTCGGCTCCGGCCTTCATGCGCGTTTTCTCCGGTTTCCTCCTACATTTCAAAAGCATGCGTGGCAGGTTAATGGAACTTACATACATTTCATTGCATACTTATCACTAGTTTGTTCTTTCTTTCATCAGGACGGAAAGCCCCTGGCTGGCTTGATCCAGGATCACATGGTTTCCGGTGCACGCATGACAATTCGAGGCTGTTTCTTCACAAGAGATCAGTACACTGAGCTTGTGTACAGAGGACTGACTGACAAACCAGGCCGGGTCAAACTGCTCCAACCTGCATTACTCAAGCCACAGAAACTCTGGACAGGGAAGCAGGTAGTGTGACATCTGAGATCCTTGACTTTTGAACTAAGATTACACCACATTTCTGTGCAACGGGGAAATAAAATCTTTGTTAGCTTAATGGCTATGAAGTGATCATGTTAAAAGTGGAGGTCAACATTGCCTTGCCCTTTTATAGGTGGTGTCCACCCTGCTGCTCAATGTCATTCCAGAAAAGGCCGTGCCTTTAAATCTGGTCGGGAAATCAAAAATCCCCAGTAAATCATGGATCCAAGTTCCCCCACGAGCGACTCCAGGATATCGACCCGACACCATGTGTGACTCACAGGTGGATGCGCACATACACACACCTGTTTTTGTTTCTTTCGGGAATTTAATCATGGCAGCGAGTTCTGAAAATGTATTGTACTTGTTAGGTGGTTATCCGTCAGGGTGAGTTGTTGGTGGGCGTTCTGGACAAAGCTCACTACGGCTCCTCCGCCTACGGTCTGGTCCATTGCTGCTATGAACTTTATGGAGGGGAGACCAGCGGCAAACTGCTCAGCTGTCTGGCCAGGCTCTTTACTGCTTACCTTCAGTTATACCGAGGATTCACGCTGGGTAAATGAAGTCACGTTTTCTTTTCCCCACAGAGATATTTCAAAATCTTTACCTCCGCTATGTTTTTTTTTCCCCCCCTATGAGGCGTTGAGGACATTCTTGTGAAACCTGGTGCCAACAAAAAGAGGAAAAGGATTATCCAAGAATCACTGAAAATCGGCACAAGAGTGAGTTCAAGCAGCTACTCGTCATCGTTCTCGTTTGCTTCAAAAGGTTTAACATATTTACTCGTATTTGGTCAAACTGCAAACAGAGCAGTGCAAAATACCGCAGCCTTGTCAAATTCAGTGTATCCTCCGCGGTGGGTGCGACTGGCCAAAAGGGCTGCAACAGTGAAGATGGAGTTTGTGGGCCCCATTGTGCTCCATCATGGCCTCTGGGCATAAATATGTACTCCACACAAAGCTTACACTAGCTTTAGTCTAATACAGAATGCGTTTCAAAGAATGGTAACAACAACGGTCCTTCTCGGGGAGAGCTTTCAGTTTTGACATGATAATCATCCTTCTATTCATTTCTTAGGCCCTCCAGGCAGCATTCAACCTCCCCCCTGACGTGGATGAGGCGGAGGCCAAGAGCCGTTGGCAGGATGCTCATCTCAACCCGGACCAGCGAGATTTTAGCATGGCAGACCACAAATTCAAAGAAGTGGCCAACCAAGTCAACAATGACATTAACAAGGTAACGTATCCACTTTTAAACTATTCATGCTATCCACCACTGTTTTTCTTTTGCTCACTGTTGTTTTAGTTCAACAATGTCAGATTAAAAACAGAAGACAGGGGTATCCAAATCAGGTCCCTGAGGGCCACCATCCTGCATGTGTTAGATGCTTCCCTCCTCCAACGCAGCTGGTTCAATTGATCAGGTCATTTGGTGAAGTTGTGTTGGAGGAGGGAAAGATCTCAAACACGCTGTTATGTCACACTAAGCGCCGAAGTCGCAGGTACGCGATCAAGGACAAGATCATAGCCGCCACATTCTCAACTACTGCAGCTTTGTCAAATTCAGTACACCCTTCCCAGTGGGTGCGACTGGCCAAAATGGCTGCGACATTCAAGTTGTAGTTCGTGGGCCCCGTTGTGCTCCAACATGGCCTGTGGGGATAAATACGTGCTACACACAAACGGTAAATGCTAGAATTGGATCATGTAGCGTCAACATCATGCACTGAGAGCATGAACCCATGGTACATAAATGACATTGTCAATGAATAACGGGGAATATTTTCCCCTAAAAGAAAATAGCCGTGACAAACTGCAAATATGTGGGAGTTGTGAATAACCCGCCAAACCCAGTTTGAAGCGTGTACAGTATTTGCAGGGCTCTTTAATTCCGATGAGTCTATCTTGTCCCTTGTAGGTGTGTATGCCAGTTGGCCTCCACACGTCTTTCCCCGACAATAACCTCCAACTGATGGTCCAGTCGGGTGCCAAGGGCTCCACCGTCAACACCATGCAGGTATATTTGCCTGCTAGCCTGCGGTCGATCGCACCCCTGTCGTAAACGGTTGACCCCGCAAGCTTCATGATTTCCTTTGCATGTGTCAGATCTCGTGTCTACTAGGTCAGATTGAGTTAGAGGGTCGTAGACCTCCACTCATGCCGTCTGGAAAATCCCTACCCTGCTTCCAGCCGTATGACCCAGCGCCCAGTGCTGGGGGTTTTGTTTCTGGGAGGTTCCTCACAGGCATCAAACCACAGGTGTGTTTTTTTTTTTTTTGTTTTTTTAACTGAAGATTGGAAAAATGCCCGCAGGCTAAGCATTTAATGTTACTCTTAACTTTGTGGTCATGCCACCATCAGGAATTTTTCTTCCATTGCATGGCTGGCAGAGAAGGACTCGTGGATACTGCTGTAAAAACGTCCAGATCAGGATACCTGCAGAGGTAAATAAAAAAAAAAAAAAAGGTTCCAATAATGTTGTTGTGCTTCTCATTTTATCTCATGTATTCTTTTATTTACCTCTGTAGGTGCGTTATAAAGCATCTGGAGGGTTTGGTGGTACAGTATGATCTAACAGTGAGGGACAGCGATGGATCTGTAGTCCAGTTCCTGTATGGTGAAGATGGGCTTGATATCCCGAAGACGCAGTTCCTGCAGCCCAGGCAGTTTCCCTTCATAGAGGACAATTTTGAGGTGAATCTGCAGTTGTTGCAAATCGGCCATACTCTAGTAATAATTTTACGACGGTACTAAATGAACAAAACAGCAGCCGTGTCAAATTCAGTGCATCCTCCTCAGTGTATGCCACTGGCCAAAATGGCTGCCACAGTGAAAGTGTAGTAGATGGGCCCCTTTGTCCTGTAATATGGCCATCGGGGATAAATTTTACTACACACAGATTTTGTAGCTAAAATACTTTGTAATCTTAATGGCAAATGTGTGAGGTTTTGGAATATTGTTTAAATGTCTGCATAATTGAGGTCTTCCCAAATGTGGGTGCTTGACGGCATTTGCACATTACGTAGCATTCCACTTGCTAAGTAGAGAGCTAAAACCTGAGAGTTATTTTTCTCATTTTCATGAAATGCTGAAAAACACGGTTGGATTAAGTACCGTATTTTCACGACCATACGGCGCCATTAAAAGTCTTAAATTTTCTCCAAAATGGACGGGACGCCTTATAATGCGGAGCGTCTAGTGTATGAGCCGAGTTCCAAATCCTGACTGAGAGCCGACACGCTGTTTATATAGAGGAAGTGAGAGTGAACAGGCATGCGGGAAAGCAGCCCACCAATCAGTGAAGGGTGGGCGTGTAAGTGGCCGTGAGTGAGGACGTGAGTGAGGCCAGCCATGCGGGAAAGCAGCCGGCCAATCAGTGAAGGGTGGGCGTGTAAGTGGCCGTGAGTGGGGCCACCCATGCGGGAAAGCAGCCGGCCAATCAGTGAAGGGTGGGCGTGCCACATGGCAATGAGGGACGAGAGGAACCGGCGTTTTGATGGACTACCGGTACTTGCACAATTGTTCAATTCGGATACAGAAGATGAGAACTTTGATGGATTTCTGGGTGATGATTGATCGAAAAACGTGAGTACATTGTAAGATCGCTAAATAAAGTTCAACCGATCTCAGTTTTGCTTCCGTTGCCTTTTTAAAAACTTGTTTTTAGCATGTCTTAGCATGCTACGCTATGCTTCAAGCTAACATGTTTTTAGCGTGCGTGCATGCATGCCGTATGTTTAAGCTGGCGTATGTTTTACCACGCCTGGCTGCGCCCAATAATACAGTGCGTTTTGTGTATGTGTCAAATACAGAAATAGCACCCGTTACTGAGACTGCGCCCTACAACACGGCGCGCCGAATGGTCGTGAAAATACGGTAGTTACTGTGACTCTTTGTATAATTGCAACATAATTAACAATTTGATGTTGCTGTAGGTAATTCGGAAGTCCCAGGGCTTGGATGAGGTGTTAGCACGGTTGGACCCTCAAGGTGCCAGTCAACATTTTTCAGCCATACAGCGCTGGAAAGCAAAGAGAGAGTTGGCTTGTCCTCGCAGAGGTACATAGATTATATGTCGACACTTCAAATGTTACTTATTTCGCTTCATGTCACGACCACTACTGACTGCAATCCTCCTATTGTATTGTAATCTGTTACAGGAGCATTCCTATTGTTTTCCCAAAAGAAGATGGCCAAACTGAAGCGGACTGAACAAGGCGCAATGCCAAATGTGTGTGGCAGAGATGAAGCTGTTCTCAAGGTATTCCTGTCACATTGTTTTTAGGATTAACACCTTCAACGTGATCCTAGTTACACATTTTCATTGCCACCGTTAATCTTTCTGCAGCTGATAGAACAGTGGCGTGCGCTTGATGAAGCTGGACAATCAAAATACATAAGAAAGTCCTCCCGCTGCCCTGAGCCCTGCCTGAGCGCGTTTAGGCCTGATCTCAGCTTTGGATCCGTTTCTGAAAGTTTTCACGACATCACCGAGAAATACTTGCAGAATCGAGACACAATATGTCAACAAGGCTTGGATGCGGACAGGTAAACAACGATGATAATGCGATGAGCTGTCTTATTATAGACACGTCATCTGTGTCATCATCTTAGACAAATATGTAAGCACATAGAGCAGGGGTGCCCATGACGTCGATCCCGTTCGACCGGTAGATCGCGGACTGGTCCCAATTCGATCGCAAAGGTTGTAGAGGAGGGAAAAAAAGCAAACAACCATTTGTGTGTCTTTGTGCATGTTAGTAATATATTTTTTGTGTTAATGTACACTGCACCCTAATCATTCTATCGGTCTCATTTTCACAAAAAAAATATTTAAAAAATGAAATAAAATAAAGCAGGTAAATCTTTTAACCTACAGTGGCGCGTGCCGGAAGTTGTTAGCGCTCAGCAGTCTGCAATTGCAGCTCGTGATCGGAGGTGTTGCGCTATATCTTTTAGCGTTATCATTATTCTCATTCAGAGTTTGTTTCGTGTACAATTCACCGAGGGATCGAAAAGTCGATCTTTGGTCCAAAAAGTTTGGGCACCCCTGAAATAGAGAGTTGGGCACTTGAACCTGTGCTATCTTTGTAATTTCTCAACCTTTTTATACTGTACATTTAAGTTTTTACATACAGTCAGACCTCGGTTTTTGAAGGTCTCTGTTCTCAACCAATTCGGTTTTCCACCAAAAATTTAGAGTTTTTTTATGCCTCGGATGACGAACACATTTCGGTTCTCAAACAAACTGAGCGCACTTGAATGCATCACTTGACTCCTCTCGCCTTCCTTACACGAGGAAGTGACGCTTCCTTGTGTTGCTTTCCATTGTGAGCAGACGTGTTCAATAAACTTTTTTTTTTTTTTTAAACTCATTCAGTACCAGCCAATTCTGGACCAAGTCTGAAAAGACGTTTTAAAACGTCTTTGGGAGTGAATGAGTTAAAGAGCGTGGTTTCGGTTTTCGAACAGCCTTCTGGAATGGATTATGGACGAAAACCAAGGTTTGACCGTACTTATGTCTTTTGAAAGTACACTATGTTAGTTGAGGAATTGTTTTCACAAAATAAATGTTCGGATTTTGCGCTGAAGGTATTTGGTCTTGTTGTCATTATGATGCAGACGTTTCATCTCCTGCCAGAGGTGTGTGCAAAGCACGCTTCTTGCCTTGGTCTCAGCGCTCTTGTTTATCGGTATTATTTGTTTTCAGACTTCGACAGCTGTTGCATTACAAGTGGCAGCGGTCACTGTGTGATCCAGGGGAAGCGGTGGGTCTGCTGGCAGCTCAGTCCATCGGTGAGCCCTCGACCCAAATGACCCTCAACACCTTCCACTTTGCCGGCAGGGGAGAGATGAATGTCACATTGGGAATACCTCGGTAATGTCAAGACGTTGTGACCGCCGTCAATTGCAGTCACGGTATGTATGCATTAAAAGAAAAGTTGATCACGCTTCTCTTTGGCTGTGTCACAGACTGAGAGAGATCCTGATGGTGGCCAGCTCCAACATCAAAACTCCCATGATGACTGTTCCAGTGCTGAACAGCAAGAAGGCATTAAAGAGAGCTCAGAAACTCCGCAGAAAACTGACCAGAGTCTGCTTGGCTGAGGTAAGAACGGATCTTGGGTTGTTTTTTTTGGTTGCCTTTTTGCATTCGTTGATTTATTTGTCTTGTTGCTGGCTTCACTTGTCCCTTTCTATTTCCTCCTGTACTTTGCGAACTGCGTGTGAGAGCAGGTACTGCACAAAGTCGATGTGGTCGAGAAACTGCGCGTCGATCGTCTCCCTCAGTCAAAGATGCGGACGTTCAAAATCACTTTCAGCTTTCTTCAGCCTGACCATTACACCGAAGATAAACAGCTCTCGCCCCAACAGATCCTCCATTACATGGAAACGAGGTTCGCCGTTGATATCCTACCATTGGAGACGGCGCTAATTAAAACCACCTCACCCCGTTGTTTATGACGCTTCCCTCAGATTTTTTGAACTTCTCCTAAAAGCCATTGACAAACGCAGCGCCAAGCTGGCATCTATCGCCGTGGAGACCAGGCGGGCCACCCTCAAGGACAAAGACAACGATGACAATCAAGTGGCTGATATAGAAGGGGTATCGCTCGACATATATATTAATCATATGCTTTCGTTTCTTTTTTTTTTTTTGTAACTTCTTGCTGTTATCTTTTCTTCATGTTACCATATTTCTATTGTCAGGCGGGAGACGGAGAGGAAGAGCCAGAGAGAGAAATTGTTGATGACCAGGCCAACGAAGGCGATGCCGACGCCTCGGATGCCAAGAGAAAAGACAGGCAAGAAGAGGAAGTAAGAGGATAAATGAACATATGTGTGCCGTATTATATCGTAGCGTTCCAACACTTCTGGCGGGGGAAAATATCATTCTTGAAGGAGCCTTCAGCAGTCTTTGACTCTTAACACTCAGTTCAACAAAGAATCCATCTTTTTTTCCCATGAAGAAAACTCATACAATATTTTAAGCACTTAAAATCAGCATTAATGCGCACTGTTTTGGGCGGGGCCGTTGTTTACAATCTTTCATATTTGCTTCAATAACATCAAGATGGCTACAGAGCCTCTTTTTTTTCCTTGAAAAAGCCTGATTTGTTCCGTTTATTACGGTAGTCGAGTGCATTTGCATATTGTCAAGTCATGGGAAAACCTTTCGCTCCAGTTCTTGCTGGTTATTTACAATAAATTCAGGAACGACTGTCAAGTTTATAGAGATGATTATTTTCCATTTGACACCTGCACCACTCTCTACCTCTGCAGGTCGATTACGATAGCGAAGAGGAAGGTGAGGATAAGGACGATGTGGAGGAGGAAGATGAGGCACAAGAGGATGCCGAGATGAGTGCGGAGGACTCCCAAATGGAGTTGCAATGCGAAAGAAAGAAACAACCGCCAAGCGGGGGAGGACGGGAGTCTCTCGATCAGATGAGAGTGAACGCCGTTCTGAGTTCCCATCGGGCAATAGAGGGCTACTGCTATGACCTCAAATATGAACTCTGGTGTGAAGTAAGTTTTCATTCGGTCAATGCAGTCTTGTCCCGTATTTGTTAGCACGCTTTTTTTCTGCAAGGTTTCGAGCCACTCCCATTTATAACTAGAGGCCTCCGTACAAATAACCCTTGGTGTGAAGCGGCAGTAAAATGAATTCACCTCATCACGTCATTGAACCTACAATATTGGATATCACTTTTTGTTGACAGTTGGAGCTGGCTTTCCCAGTGAACAAAGTGCACCTTGACCTGACATCAGTTGTGTCAACGCTGGCCCAAGACGCCGTCATCATGGAAACCAGGGGCCTAACTCGATGCCTTCTGAGTGAGACCACAACTCGGACCGGAGAAAAAGAGATGGTTCTCAACACGGAGGGCATCAACATGTATAAAATGTTTGAGTACAGTGATGTATGTGATTCCAAGATATTTGTGGCTACACATTGCAGTCGTGTTTGTTAAAGGACATTTAGGGATTTTCAAAGTAATAGTTGCTATATCTACACCTTTTGTTGTTCTGATTGATTTGGATTTTTTTGGTTGCTTTTTTAATTTTTTATTGATGTCAACATACAATTACCCTTCCTAAGATCTGATTGCGCTGTTAGTGTGATTATCTTTCTGACTGTATTCTCCTCCAGATCCTGGATCTTAACAGGCTCTATTCCAATGAGGTCCACGTCATGGCGAACACCTACGGGATCGAAGTGGCTCTCAAAGTCATAGAGAAAGAAATCAAAGATGTTTTTGCTGTTTACGGTATGCATACCCACTCGCTGCAAAACCCCTGACAAGTTCAGAAGCACTCTGGCTCACGATTTTCCTCCTTTCTAGGTATCGAGGTGGATCCCAGACATTTGTCACTCGTGGCAGACTACATGTGTTTTGAAGGGGTGTATAAGCCACTGAACCGCCATGCCATTAGGTCCAATTCCTCCCCTCTGCAGCAAATGACTTTTGAGACCAGCTACAAATTCCTCAAACAGGCTACCATGCTGGGTGAGCATTTGCTAATACAAATGACAAAAGAAAATGCGATGTAATTGTCGTTTCCAACGACTTCTTCCTCATGGGCCTTATAGTTCAAGCCTAGGAACACAGGTTACCCGAAAGAATGTAGAAAGTGACATTGGTTCAAATACTTAAAATATTACAAAAATAACTGTGGACAGTATATTATGTGTTGCGGAGAAAAAAAATATTCGACAATATTTGTATGCATACAATCGATCGATCTATCGATATAAAACAGTGAAACATAAGTAATGTCCGAGTTGGTGGATTCCTTGCTCACAATGACAGATTTTAAAAAAGAGCAAAATGCTGAGGACTACAATACCGAATATGTTTCAACACAGGGAGTCTGTAGTCCTATTTTATGCTCTTGCCCTTTTTTTTCTCCCCAGGCTCTTGTGATCAGCTCGTGTCGCCATCCGCTTGCCTGGTGGTGGGGAAGGTTGTCAAAGGAGGAACAGGACTTTTTGAGCTCAAACAACCCCTGCAGTAGAGGAGACGCTGCTTTGTGAAATCATTGTACACATTTTGGAGAGTCATGCTTTTTCATTGGACATCATGACAATATTTATGTTCTGTTTGCATGAGAAAAAAAACTATTATTGACCTCACGTCTCAAGTACATGAGACAGGGTTTTCATGACATGTTTGGATGAAACTAAATTAATGAATACATAATTAGAAATGTATATTATCTAATTAGCCTGAATCACTAGATTAAGGTGAATTTATACAGCACAGTTTGTTACCCAAGATGAATGTTTTCTGACAGGCTGTTTTGTCTGTTAACAATAAATGTAAAATATATTTTTTTCTTCGACCGCTTTTAGAATGAATGTTGAAAACTGCATCATAACTTCATTACAGTGGTTTGACCTTGTATTCTTTATCTCATAAAGTTGACTTGTCTTGACATAAAGTAATTATTTTATGTACCCTTCGGTTTTATTTCTTGTTGACTTTGAAACTTAGCCTGTAGCCGACGTGTGCACATTTTGAGCATGACGTCTCTGATCTACTGGTGAAAGGACAATTTGATTCTCTCCTGTTTCATCTCAAACTGCTTTAAACAACAAAGCGTATGAGGGTAAAGTGGTGACGATTGCACGACGGTCTGTGTTTTATGTGTTGTGTTTATTATGATGATGGTAACTGTTGTGTTAAGCGCTTTGTTACAGCTGCAGCTGTTGTGGAAGCGCCACAGTATACAAATCAGGATGTACCGTGTTGTATTTAACTGTAGGGACGATATACTGTCCTGTATTTGCATTTAGTGCTCTACGATCGGCTGGCAACTAGTTTAGGGTGTACCACGCCGACTGCGCCGACATAGCTGGGATCGGCTCCAGCACCCCCCGCGACCCAAGTGAGGATCAAGAGGTTCGGAGAATGAATGAATGAATGAATGGTCTAGTTTTGTTTTATCTCCAGTCTAATTCCAGTTACAAAGATCTTAATTTCTCCCAGTTTAAAGCTGATTTAAGACGAGAATATTGTATATGAAAAGACACGTGTCGAGATTTTTTTTTAATCAATGTGAATTAAATCAGCATTGAACTGTAAGTATTACTAGTCAGAATTAAATCTGCAAGGCATTTCACGCAGATAAAATCATGTTCAGAGGCTTGTCATAATCTCGCGTGATTTTGCGTGGTTTGGAATGCTCGACGCCGCCCCTTTGTAACTGCGGGAATCGGACCAAGACGAGCATAGATAGACGGGAGAATGTTTCTGGATCAATACAATTTCAAAAAATGATCTCGAATCGCAACATCCCCGACACGATGAAGTAGTGGGATCCATGGTAAGGTAAGCCCCACCAAAAAAACCTGACGACACGTGCTCAACCTTCAATTATGTTTTATAAAGTAATCTGTTGATCTGCAATGGCTAAAAGGAGGCTGGCGGCAGTAAAATGTCCAAGTTAGAGCTACAGTATTGGAACACATTAGCCGAAGATTTGAAACGCAACCTATTTTGAATATGAATCAGAAATTTTGTGTATGAGCCCTTTGTTCGTGTTCGCCCTCCAAGTCGTGACAAATCTGCGACGGGAATTGTAATCGTGGTTAGTTAAACGCAATTTCACACATGATCCTTTAATTATGCTGTGCTAATGGTCTACTCTTTATATATCCTGTACGTATACGAGTGTCATTGAAAAGAGCTTCCAAAAAAGATGCAAACTGTACATAAATTGTGTCAATATATTGAGGAAATTGTGACATATTGAAGGCACCAGAAAGCGGTTAAAACGACCGTTTCGAACTCAAAACAATACTTGTCTTATCTCCAGTATCATTCCAGTTACAGAGATCTTAATTTTCGCCCAGTTTAAATCCGATTTAAGAAAGAGTATTTTATATGAAAAGGCACGTGTCGATATTTTGAATTAATGAATTAAAACTAGGAAAGTCTCTGTGAAGCAGCGTGCGGCTCTGTGGTGACAAGTAAAAGCAAAGAGAAGCATTTTGACACGGTAGTGCATTTTCACTCCTGTCCCATCCCACTCACAGAGAAAAACAATCACATCCGTAAAAACGATTTACACTAGCACTTATTTTGCTCCATATATTTGCATAGCGCTGCTGATCCCGTTTCGAATGGCGCCTTTAACACAGCAACCAAGTAACATTTACATTACATATACAAAGATGCCTTCTTGGGCACGTCAACGCCGCTGCCGTCTTGGATGTGGCAAAGTGAAGGAAATTGGGAATCTGTTTCCTCCGTGGAGATGCATCATCAAGCAAAATATGCAATTATTGCTTTTGATTCTATGATGTTATCCTAGCTCAGTTTTACGATATACAGTCGAACCTCGGTTTTCGACCATAATCCTTTCTAGAAGGCTGTTCGAAACCGAAACCACGCTCTTTTGAATGAAAACATCTTTATTGAACACGTCTGTTCACAATGGAACACTACACGAGGAAGCGTCACTTCCTCGTCTAGCCGAGGAAGCGTCACTTCCTCGTGTAAGGAAGGCGAGAGGAGTCAAGTGACACATTCAAATGCACAGCACATCCATCCATTTTCTACAATTTATCCGATGTCGGGTCACACAGGCAACAGCAGGAGAGCCCAGACCTCCCTATCCCTAGCTACTTCTTCCAGCTCTTCCCGGGGTATCTCAAGGCATTTCTAAGCCAGCCAGGAGACATTGTCGCTGCAGCGTGTCCTGGGTTGTCCTCGGGGCCTCCTGGCGGTGGGACATGCCCGCAACACCTCACCAGGGAAGCGTCCAGGAGGCGTCCTAATCAGATGCCCGAGCCACCTCATCTGGCTCCTCTCGACGGGAGGAGAAGCGGCTCGACTCTTGAGCCCCTCATGGATGAACAAGCTTCTCACCTTATCTCTTAGGGAGAGCCCCCGGACACCCTGCGGAGAAAACTCATTTCAGCCGCTTGTATCCGGGATCTCGTTCGTTTGGTCACGATCCATATCTCGTGACCATAGGTGAGGGTAGGAACGTAATTCGACCGATAAATTAAGAGCTTCGCCTTGAAGACTGGTTGGGCAAGCTCCCACGTACCCTCGAAGACCCCGCTGTGGGTGTAGAACTGGTCCACTGTACCACGGCCGGGACGAAAACCACACTTAACTCATTCAGTACCAGACAATTCTAAACCAAGTGTGAAATGACGTATAAAAACGTCTTTGGGAGTGAATGAGTTAATAAGGTTTTTTAAAAGCCGAATATGAGCATATTCGACTTTAAAATAAAAAAATAGAGCTCTCACATACCCGACGAGCACCACATCAAATATTTTTAACATTAAGCAATGGTGACACAAGTATAAAATAAGATGAGGGAGAGCTGGAGTCTGAGTGTCGGTACAGTTACGTTGGGTGGCTAGTCAATGGTCAAAACTTTGACAAATGTTGACTCTGACCTAGCTCTGCGGAGTTTGCATGTTCTTGCATGTGTGGGTTTGTTTTGTCTACTCGCTGTGGCTTACTGCCAAATGAAGAATAAGAAAGATGCTGCTAGGTCAACCGAAGTCTCTTAAATTTCCAGAGGGTGTGAACGTGAGTGAATTGTTGCCTGTCTATAATGTGCTCAGTGATTGATTGGAGACCAGTCCAGAGTGGACCCCACTTCTCTCAACCAGAGTAGAATAAGCAGCACAGAACGGACGCATGGCTTACTAACGTCTTCACCAAGTTCAAAATGTAATTCTCCCATGTACAGAACAAGATCCTTGCTTCATCACGCAAAGCAGATCACCTCCTATTATGGTGTGAATTCCGGGAACATGAAGCTCCCAAAACGCTGGGTAGCCCCCAGGTGAGATGCATGTTCACTCAAATAAATTCAATTACTTTTCAAATAGAAATCGAGAAAAACAACAAATAAATGTGAACATGAATAACAGAAAAATGATCAAATCATTGTTTTATTTCCGCCAGGCTACTTTAAGTACACAAATATCAGCCAGTTTTAACAAAGTGAAATGATAATACCGATCCCATGAAAACATTATTAATCAGAATGCCATGTTTAGACTAGACTGTGCGCATAGAACATACTTTGTATTATCACAAAGAAAATGCTTGACTTGACTTTCCCTTTAAAGATAGCTCCATTTTGATTCTCACTGCTCTAACTTATGAATTCAGTTTGGTTATATCAAGCTGTTTAAGGACTTTCTGTGTCACATTTTGATTTAGGTGTGAGCAATTCCTTTGGTAGGATTGTTGAACACCCGCGGCTCATTTCGTATTTCCCTTCCGAGCCAGTCTTTTCGACCTGTTGCCTACCAGTAGTTTGGAATGTGGTCAGGTAAGCTACACTAGAAAGGCATTGTGGTGTGTCTGGTTCAATTATGATTCTTGTCAGTAAAACACGCCGGATGCGAGCGGTGTTAATTAAAGTAACGTATTACGTACTCCGGAAGAGAGCAGAGGCAATGTCTGGAACTCAACCACTTCTGACTTTTTGAATTTGGGGTTATTATCTGTTGTATTTGTCTTGAGTTACGGTCTCGTTGCATTGCACGTGACACTTGTTGTGTTCTTTAGGTGATGTTTATACAGACGCTCCCCGGGTTACGAACATCCGGGTTACGAACAACGGTACATACGAACATTTTCACGGGTATGTCGAAAAAAAAGAAAAAGTTAGATTTTGTATTGCGCGCCTTTTTCCGAGTGCCGAACGGGGCGGAGGAGGACGGCGGCGGCGACGTTCGAAGGCGGCCGCGGGGAGAGGCGTGGGGGGCGGGCGTTTGACGGTGGAACTGGCGGGGAGGCGTCCGGCGCGCCGGTCGACGGTCGTCTACTCTCCCCCGCTGAAGCCGCTGCTAGTTTAGCGGGCAGCTAACCCTCGAGCCCTGAAGAACGTGACGAAAAGCTCTCTACCCGTTATATGGATGTCAATATAAGTCTTAAACACACATTCCAGACAAAATATAGCACTGAAGCAACTTTTACGAACGAATTCACCTTATGAACAATCGTCTGCAACGTAACTCGTTCGTAACCTGGGGAGCGTCTGTATAGCACTTTTTTTTTACATTAATGTCTGTAAAAATCAAGGTTGGCAAGGAATTTGAGGTCATGCCAAGTCAAATTCTGTTTTGTGTGCGCTTGTTTGTCTAGACGTGCCTTTCTATTGGTGGGAGTTTTCTGTGTGCTGTGTCTGGTGATACTTTCATCTCGGTCTGGGAAAGACGCACTGAAACTTCTGGATTGGCATGTCAGCCCCGAGTATAAAAAGGTGAGCATGCGTTGTTGTTCGTACTCAACGTCCAAGCAGATTTACATTTATGTAGGATACATGGGAAGAAATGACGGAAGGACAATCTCAAATGTGCCAATTTATTCACCGCGAATCTGCATTCTATGACGTCAGACACATTTTTCTCAATTAAAACAAGGCAGTGTATGGTAACTGCGATGAATGTTATGACTTTCGACTTGTCCATCAGGAGGCCCCAGGGCAAGTCGCTCGCATCATTTGTTAGGCACATTTTTTTTTTTTTTAAATGTCAGATGCCCAACCATTTTTCACGCTGTCTTGGGACGCAGGTCTCAACAGGCTTCTCCATTCGGTCAGGCATTTTTGCATTTTCCATGATGAGGGCATGTTCTCGCTAATTTAATTGATGCACAAGACAAGAAGTTGCAGTCTTCCTCGACGCATATATTCCACCGGTCTTAATCTTACCTTTGCTACTCGAGTGCCCCCTGGCGGCCGTTAGAAAAAGTACACAAATTGGCCGCATCACTGTATAAGCCGCAGGGTTGAAAGTTTGGGAAAAAAGTAGCGGCTCATAGTCCGGAATTTACGGTAAACCCATTTGGAACAGCTCTCAGCACGATGTAGTACCCTTCAAGATTACTGCAGCTACAACCACAATTAAAAAACAAATGGTTCGTTAAGACCTCGTCTCTTTAGATTGTGCAAGTCTTCATCATGTAGTGGCTTGTCGTCGTAATGATCTTGTCTTTGCAGTTGTGATTAAATTCACGTTTCCTGCGTTGTAGCTAGTGCACCAACATGTTCAAAAAGTACTGGAGCGTGAATGTCACCGTGGGAGCACCAGGCGGGGGCTTTTTGCTCGACTCCCCGCTTCCAGTCACATGACCCAACCCTTCCTGTGGAAGAACACGCCACTTTCAAGCAACCTCTTCAAGTATCCACCCCCCTTTGGGTTCAGAGGTCTTCGGGGGAAAATACCCTCTCTGCTTCAGCAGGTGAGCTGTGGTTTTCGATTCCAATACAATACTCGTTCAGTCGTTTATTTTACATACCCTCCACTTGGGGATCAGCGCTTTCATGATTGCGTGTGAATCATTCCAAACAGTTTGTCGTGTTTATTGCGCTGTTGGGGAATGAAAAAGATACAACTATTTTTTGTAGCAGCCAAGTGCTGTGTGTCAATTTTTTAAAATGCTAATTTTTTTTCAAAGCTACCAGAGTCCAACGAAGCACCCTTGTTTAAAACGGGTCCTGATACATGTCAGCGCTGTGTGGTCATTGGAAATGGAGGTATCTTGAAAGGCCTGGAGCTGGGTCCTTTCATTGATCGTTTCGACACCATTATAAGGTTGGTACACTTCCCCCCCAAAAATGATCCTATAGGATTGTTTGTATATTGTTTCCATATGATATTGGGTTGGCTGTAAGAAATTAAGGTTTACAAATAATAATCGATTTGACCTTTGAATTTCACATTGATACGTATGACCACGCACTTCCTAACCAGACGTATTACAAATATACAATTTTAAATAGGGATAAAATACATGTTGGTCATAATTTTTCAGAATTTATTTCTCAATGCATGTATTGTATAAAAGATCGAGCCTTCAACAACAATGGGTTTGAACAATTAAAAAAATAACCAAAAGTGTTTTTTATTTTTTCCAGTGCAAAGGGCGCCCAAACAAAAAAAAAATATTGAAAACAAATCAGTCAATGTAAGTGAATTTGCGGATGCCGAGCGGCAAGTATTCCGGTGTCTGTAATAATAAAGGAAACATCTTAGTAACCCCTCTCCTCCCACCCCCAAAAATTTAAATAATAATTTCTAATCAATGGATGGGTCACTTCAGCAGGTTGCAATAGGGATACAGAAAGAGTCACAGAAATGCATAGAAGGTAGGTTCATTGCGATTTTTACCATTCAGCTTCTTTTTAGAAAACAAGCTTTGTAAAATGTACTGAAAAATCGAACAGTTGGTCATGCGCATTCAAAACTTTAGCGGTCAAAATAACTTCACCTTTTAAAGGTTAATGCGCATTTTAGACATATTTCAATTGAATTGATCACAGTTGCCAGTCAAGGCTACTCGAAAGACACCCTTGAGTATCTGCGTGACCGAATTGATGTGTTGCAAATGTAAGACCCTGCCTCCTCCTTGTGTCCTGCAATCACCAGGTTGAACAGCGGTCCTCTAGGAGAGTTCAGTGTTGACGTTGGGAATCGAACCAGCCTCAGGATAAGTTATCCAGAAGGCACCCCCACTCACTGGCTTGACACGGACCCGGAGACCGTGTTTGTAGCTGTGGTCTATAAAAGTGTAGATGTCAGCTGGATCTCTGCAATGATTAACAAGCTCACCGTGGTGAGGACTGCTGTTTCTACTTTATTCATTTTTTTGGTTTCAATTCTTTATTTCTTTATGTCAGGGAGAGTACATTTTTAATAGTAAATGTGCCAGAGTTAGCAAGAAGTCTATTTTTCCTCTGCATTCCCTTTACAGATGGTTCATGGCACCCTTAAAAGAATAAGAATAAAATACAATACACAACGATTACCAATACATTTACCAAAAGTACTATTACCGTAATTTCCGCACTATAGAGCGCACCTGATTATAAGCCGCACACACTATATTTTTAGAGGAAAACCAATTTTGTACATACACAAACTGCACCTGTATATAAGCCGCATGTGCCCACATTAAAACATGTCAACATATTTACAAAAAAGAGAGTTTTCAAAGTTTTAATAATATAACTTTCTTCCCAAACGTTACCTGTGACGCGGCAGTCTTAATCTTACCTTTTCTACTCGAGCGCCCCTGGTGGCCGTTAGAAAAATTACATAAATTGGCCGCATCACTGTATGAGCCGCAGGGTTGAAAGTTTGGGGAAAAAAGTAGCGGCTTATAGTCCGGAATTTCGCGTGTTCTACTTGTGTTGCATCTATTTATCACGGTTGCAGCAGCTGCGATTACGAAACAACATACGTGTGTTTTCTTCCGCAGTCATTGTGGGACTGGCTATTCTTCTGGCAGAACGTTCCAGAGGAAATCCCCCTTGAACGGAACAGGTTCAGACTCTTAAATCCACTCGTCATCAAAGAAACGGCTTTAGATTTACTGAAATTCTCCCCACCTACGACACGCTTGTGGGGCTGGGACCAGGTAACGACACTTTTCAGAACAGCGATATATTTCTTGTGAGATGAGGATTTTTTTTTTTAAATAGCATGATGAAGACAATATTAAGTGTATAGTATAGATTAACGAGCCATGAGAGCAGGGCTGTCCAAACGTTTTCCTCCAAAGGCCAGAAAAATTGAAAGATACACGTCGCGTTCAAAATTAGTAACTATAAAACACTGTTATTTTTGTTTCAGAAAAGGAATGATCTTTATTCTTCGTAGTGTTATGAAGAGAAATTCTGTTCCTATTTTAGCTGTACATTTATTTGTGTTTTTGCATTTCTCGAAGAGTTCATTATTATTATTAGTAGTAGTAGTAGTACCGTAATTTCCGCACTATAGAGCGCACCTGATTATAAGCCGCACCCACTACATTTTTAGAGGAAAACCAGTTTTGTACATACACAAGCCGCACCCGCATATAAGCCGCACGTGCCCACATTAAAACATGTCAACATATTTACAAAGAAAGAGAGTTTCCAAAGTTTTAATAATATAACTTAACAATAATAATAATATAACTTTCTTCCCAAACGGTGCCTGTGACGTGGCAGTAAAACGGTAGCAACATGGTAACAACACGCTAGCAACAGAATAGCAATGCGTCATATGCCTTTCTTTTTGCATTTTCCATGATGAGGGTAGTTTCACGCTCATTTAATTTATGCACAAGACAAGAAGTTGCAGTCTTCCTCCACGCATATATTCCACCGGTCTTAATCTTACCTTTTCTACTCGAGCGCCCCCTGGCGGCCGTTAGAAAAAGTACACAAACTGGCCGCATCACTGAATAAGCCGCAGGGTTGAAAGTTTGGGAAAAAAGTAGCGGCTTAGAGTCCGGAATTTACGGTAGTCCCCATTATTCACATCCCACCAGTTATTCGACAGAGATGACTGAAACAACCCACCATTACATATAAACTCTTTTTTTCCTCTTACCGGTAATCTAGAAATAGTTTTGCATACATTTCAGATTTTTTTTCCTTTTTATGTTACTTGGATAGCTGATAATAAGCATTTGACACTGCATCCGCAAAGGTGCGTCAAAGTGTCCATGATTGCAATCGTCAAAGCCATTTTTTTTCCAATTTCACAAATACATGAAGGGAGTAAGTTGGCACCTGGTGACATTTTGAAGGAATCTAAATAATTTCGTGCAAGTGGTGCCATCTGAAGGAGCAGAGCACTCCCCAACATATTTGATACGTTGATCAATTCCCAAAGATCTGTAACTCTGATTGAATCCTTGGAATGATGTCTCTTCTTTTGTTCTCATCTTCTTCCGCAGAATGTGCCCACCCTGGGCATCTCTGCACTGGATTTAGCGAGTTTGCTGTGTGACGAGGTGAGCCTCGCGGGCTTTGGCTACAACCTGTCCCAGGAAAGGATTCCAATGCATTACTATGACCAGCTGCCTATGAGTTTCATGCTTTGGCAGAAAATGCACAATGTGAATGAAGAGACCAAAGTCCTTAAAAGTCTCATCAAAGAGGGGACCATCACTGACCTGACGGGGGGCGTTCACTGTTCCTTCTGCCCCTGATTACCTCCAAACTACAGTCCCCCGCAAAAGCGTCGGAACGGCAAGGTCAAGTCCTTTGTTTTGTTCTATACCGAGGATGTTATAATTCACAGATCAAAAGACGAATATGAGAGAGAAGTTCAGGATTCCGCTTTGGTTTCATGCTCTTTACATCAAGAGCCGTGATCAGATGCTCACACTTGCACCTCAATCACGTGTTCCCATAACGGTAGAATTGCTGTGCATGTGGCCTAAAAAGCGTGTTTTCAAGTCTTAAGTATCGACATATTAAATAGTTTATCATTTGTGCGTGTGTAATTTCGATCAAAGCTTTAAAGTCACCCGTGTATTTTGCCCTGTTTACGGTTGCCATACTTGGCGACCTTCCGTAGATTGCGCGGGAGGCCGCAAATACTGCGTCGCAAATCCAAGCCTGGAGCCATTGCTGCCATCGATTGGGACCCCAAGCCCAAGTTTTTACTTTTACTACTACTCTACTGCAGTTTTAATTGAATTTTAAGCAGCAAAAATTGCCCAAAACGACAACCGGTGTGGCCATGTTTGATGACGCATATCCAACACAGTGGAGCAGATCGGTGACGTAACTCACACGCTCCCAATTCTGCAATTTTTACACACTTGTAACCTTTGCTCCCGAACACTTTGTGCACTACTTAGGTGTACACTTCATTGAGGACCGTGGGGCCGAGTGTGGGTGTCTGGACAGGGCCTTGATATGTTCAAATAGAGCACTTTTTGTTTGAAGGCACTCACTTTTCAAGTGAGTGGAAGTATTGGATGATTAAAGTAGCGGCCCGGTAGCCCAGTGGTTAGCGCGTTGGCTTCACAGTGCAGAGGTACCGGGTTCGATTCCAGCTCCGGCCTCCCTGTGTGGAGTTTGCATGTTCTCCCCCGGGCTTGCGTGGGTTTTCTCCGGGTGCTCCGGTTTCCTCCCACATTCCAAAGACATGCATGGCAGGCTGATTGAGCACTCTACATTGTCCCTAGGTATGAGTGTGGGCGTGGATGGTTGTTCGTCTCTTGTGCCCTGCGATTGGCTGGCAACCGATTCAGGGTGTCCCCAGCCTACTGCCCGGAGACGGCTGGGATAGGCTCCAGCACCCCCCGCGACCCTAGTGAGGATCAAGCGGTTCGGAAGATGAATGAATGAATGATTAAAGTAATCATATTATTTAATATTTGCAGGAGCAGAGCAAAAAGCGTCCGGCTTCACCGAGAACCACAGCTAAAAAAATAAATAAAAAAACGGCTCCTAACATGAACGAAACAGAAAAATAAAGTCGATACAAGAGTTTGTGAACAGGAAATCACTGCCTACCCTGACGTGGAGGCATGGGGTGCATTTTTATAGCGCGTTAATGACCTTAGCTCACGTGTACCATTTGAAAATGCTTCTCATTCTTTGCCAGTAGCCTCGCTGAATTGTACATGAAACAAAATCTGAATGAGAATAATAGCAAAATGCAGTATATAGCGCAAGAGCTCTGATTGCAAGCAGAAATTGCAGACTGCTGATTGCTAACAACTTCCGGTGATGCAGGTCACGGGCCGCCGTAGATTAAAAAGGTGACCTGCTTTTTAAATTTTTATTTAGTTTTTTCAAAATACAGTATTTTCACGAGCATTCGGCGCACCGTGTTGTAGGGCGCAGTCTCAGTAACGGGTGCTATTTCTGTATTTTACACATACACAAAACGCACTGTATTATTGGGCGCAGCCAGGCGTGGTAAAACATAAGCCAGTTTAAACATATGGCATGCATGCATGCACGCTAAAAACACGTTAGCTTGAAGCATAGCGTAGCATGTTAAGACATGCTAAAAACACGTTTTTAACAAGGCAACGGAAGCAAAACTGAGATCGGTTGAACTTTATTTAGCCATCTTACAACGTACTCACGTTTTTCGATCAATCATCACCCAGAAATCCATCAAAGTCCTCATCTTCTGTATCCGAATTGAACAATTGTGCAAGTACCGGTAGTCCATAAAAAACGCCGCTCTCGTTGTCAGAGTCACTCTCATTGCCGTGTGGCTCCGCAGAAATAATGCGCGGCCACTTACACGCCCACCCTTCACTGATTGGCCGGCTGCTTTCCCGCATGGCTGGCCTCACTCACGTCCTCACTCACGGCCACTTACACGCCCACCCTTCACTGATTGGCTGGCTGCTTTCCCGCATGCCTGACCTCACTCACTTCCGCCTTTTCTCTATATAAACAGCGTGTCGGCTCTCAGCTAGGATTTGGAACTCTGCTCATACACTAGACGCTCCGCATTATAAGGCGTCCTGTCCATTTGGGAGAAAATTTAAGACTTTTAATGGCGCCTTATAGTCGTGAAAATACGGTACTTTTTGTGAAGGTGAGACTGATAGGATGCTAAGGGTGCAGTGTGCACTAACGCCAAAATATAAAATAAAAACAACACGCACACAGACGCACAAAACTTTTTTTTCTCCTTCCTCCTTCCCCACTTAACCCCTACATCCCCACAATCGATTTGGGACCAGTCCACAAGCTACCGGTCAATCGCCATCGACTGGTTGGGCGCCCCTGCTCTTATCAGGTCAAGGTGATTGATTTGGACAATCTAAGACCTTTGTTGTGTCGGCGATGCCTTTTAGGTCACAATCTTGCATGATGAATTCATTCTGCTCCTCCCAACGCGAGTTACATCATCAATAAAGACTAATGAGCCCGTTTCAGAAGCAGCCATGCGAGCCCAACCATGACATAACCTTCACCATGCTTCACAGAAGAGCTTGTGTGTGTTTTGGGCCAGAAGCAGATCCCTTTCTTTCTCCATACATTGGCCTTTGCATCAAAACCTTGGTAGCCGTCAATCTTGGTCTCGTCAGTCTATAAAACTTTCTATTGTAGAAATAGTCAATCTAAAAAAAAGACAACCAACTCCTGAGCAACTGGAATCGACCATCTGTCACATGTTGCGTTACTTTTGCTCATCTGATAAGCGGGTGGCTTGAAAACAATGGTGCTCTGTCCCGGAGTTGGTTCACGCATCTAGATGTAAGCGCCATAAATTAAAAGATGGCATGCTGAACTTTTGCCTCATATTCATCTTTTGATCTGAAACCCAAATGGCTTGAGGATAGAACCCCCCAAAAAAGGAAACTGACCTTGCCGCTCGCCTAATTTTGGAAGGGACTGTACATACGCAGCACTCTCAAGAATTCTTTTAAATAACACTGGTGTGCATGGACAACGTTCCTAAACAGAAACACTACATTGCTTTGTTGGGATGTTTCAACAAAGCGTTATGTGAGAAACATTGTTCCTGTGATGTGTTTTCTGAAAGTGCTTGTTGAAATGAACTAAAATGACCCTTTGCTATTCCTTAGTTTACAGCATTTTTAACCATTACCAATTTTAAAGCGACCAACATTTTTTTTTGTATGTATGTGCATGAACACATTCCTTCAGCAGATATCCTCCTCGCTGCCTATATTTCTTTGATTTTATATATCATTTTGTTCAAATTAATTTTTTGTTTGTAATTCAGTATTTGTCTATGAACTGGTATTTGTAATAAATCCTAATCGTCACTGTTTTCTTTAAGTAAAATGGAGCCTGATTTATTTTTTTTTATTAATATTTTTAACGTCACTATGTAAAATGCTTTGGACAAAGTAAATTATTATATGGACACTGGACAAATCTGCAAGGCAGATTTGAATGTTTAGCTACTGTACTGCAAAAAGGTGAATTTGTGTTTGCCCAAGCGTGTGTTTGATAAATGGAAATCTCATTTAAAAGCATTTTCTCAGTACCATGTTTAGAACAGTATATTCCGAGCAAACGGCCAACTAGGACATCACTACAACTATGGTGTCACGATATTTTGATTTTTTTCATTTTATTACATTTTTTTTTTCATTTTTATTGACTCCATTTGCTGTGATGTCAAATGACACTTTTACCTTTCAAGAAGCGTTTGCAATAGGTGGCTGTGTGAAAGCCAGCTTACCAATTACATGAATATGAATTGATTGCTGTCTTTATTTTGTATTCTTATTGGGCTCTGTGACTATAAACTTCAGGGAGACGGATGATTTAAAAAAAAAAAAAAAACAATTCCTTCATCAAATCCAAGCTACCACAAAGCCTATTACGTTGTAGCTTTGCTCTGTTAAGACCTGAAAATGTCCTTGGTCTCATGAGCACATAGTTGAGAAAGAAAAGAGACTAATTGCACTTGCATGCACTGATTCCAATGTTGTTAATATGTCTCTGAATTATTTTGCAATACACTGTTGGTTCTTTTTTATCCCCAATAAATGCATCTTGACATGGGAAGGAACTTCCAAATGTTGTGATTGCTTTGTGGCGTAATAATAAAAGAAACATTTTTGTCCCACAAGTGAAACTATGTTATAATTATATAATGATGTTAAATAGTTTTTTTCTCACACATGCTGTGTATGCCTCTAAGGCAGTGTTTCCCAAGCAGGTGTGCGTAGGTGGCATGAGGAAACATTTAATAATTTGTTTAGCAGGTCAGTAACCTGTGGCACAGCCACACCAATTTCTTAACACGCCCGTGTCAACACAAGCGTCTCATTGAAGCTTAGATGACTGATGAAAAGAAAGATAAACTGCTAGAGCGTGTCTGAATATTATTTTGGTTCTGTGTTTTGTTTCCTCTATTTACATTTTAAATACCTGTTTCAAGGGGACTTCATTTTCTCGTGGTAGCAAAGGCAGGTTCATTTTCATTCAATTTTTTAAAAATGTGTTTTTATTTCCAAGGCAACATTGCGTTTGAGTTAAAAAGAAGAAAATGCAGAAGAATCAAATGTTGAAATTACGGAAACAAAATAAAATGATCTGCACTTCATACTCAATTGTGTTTCGTTGTACTTTTTGAGAATCACCAACATGTGTGAGTTAGGAGGTACTCATGGTTTCACAAAAACGGTTGCCAATCACTGCCTTAAGAAAGAGGGGGAAAGGTTAGAGCTGTGCACAGAACTGGTTCCCCTGGAGCAACTCTGGTCCTTTACCAAACCATTATTTGATCATGAAAAAGCTTTTGATTTTCGCTAAATGGTCATTTTAGAGGGATGAAAGTGTGATCTGTGTCCATATCAGATTGCTCTACGTAACAGTACAATATGCTTAAATAAAATCGTTGAATACCAAAACATGAACTTGCTGGGGCAGTTAACAGCAGTCCGAAATAATCCATTTTCCATCCATTTTCCGAACCGCTTTATCCTCACAAGGCTCGAGGGGGGTGCTGGAGCCTGTCTTCGGGCAGTAGGCGGGGGGACACCCTGAACCGGTTGCCAGCCAATCGCAGGGCACACAGAGACGAACAAACATCTGCGCTCACACTCACACCTAGGGTACAATTTAGAGAGTTAAATCATGCATGTTGTTGGAATGTGGGAGGAAACCGGAGCACCCGGAGAAAACCCACGCAAGCCCGGGGAGAACATGCAAACTCCACACAGGGAGGCCAGAGCTGGAATTGAACTGTACTGTGAGGTCGTCGCACTAACCACTGGATCACCGGGCCGCCCAGAGTCTGGAATAATGTTTTATTAAAAATAGCTGTGTATTGAAAATTGGAAAGTAAAAAGGGCCTATTCAGAAAATAATAATAATAATAATACGAAAATCGCAGTGTCTTGCTGGTCCGGAAAGGACCATTCAGGAGTTGTCCCGAATTTCCCAGTTGCCACCCTGCCGCTTGATAACAGGGTCCCCATGAAACAATCACTGATTAGCAGTGGACCATTGACCTCTTCCGCTGAAAGCAAAATTGTTCTTGCAGTAAGATTGGGTAAGTTGATTGCACATCCACTCTTTCCCGGACTTGGCCCGTGAGAGCACTGACAAGGGCCATCGTGTTCCTCGTGTAAGACCTTTGACAAGATTGTTGTGCTAAAACTTTTCAGTTCTGAAACGTTAAACCAGTTCAGCTAAACTATGAGCAAGTTGATTACACTGACAATAAAAACAACTGTATTATATCCTGTATGGAGTTTGCATGTTCGCCCTTTGCCCGTGTGGGTTTCCTTCTGGAACTCCTGTTTCCTCCCACATTCCCAAAACATGCACTGTAGGTTACCTGGACACTATATAAGGGGTGTCACTCATTTTTGTCACGCGCCACATCAGAGTTCCTGTTGTGGCTGTGAACCCAAAATAAATGTATGATCGCCTCAAATTGTATATGCAGTGCACAACAAATTGATGACTGGCAGAGGCCAGTAATAGTTGTTTGTTCAAATAGTATTACAATTATTTTAAAAGGGGCGGGGGGATTGGTTACAAAAAATGCTCGCAATTTCCAAACATTTTTAAAAGTGAAGACAATTTCCAATGTTGGTATTTTAACATGAAATATGAAGCCAATGCACATAATTAGCTTTTTTCGAGCCACATAAAATGATGTGGCGAACCTTGAGTATGTTCTGTATTGTTCCCAAGTGTGATTGTGAGTGTGAATGGTTGTTTGTCTATGTGTGCCCTCCAATTGATGATCAGATGAATGGATCGATGGATTGATGGCTATATTGAATGACTTCCCACTTCAAGATCGCTATAACAAGAATGACTCAAGTATCAAACCACTGTTTGATGTTTCAGTATCATAAGAAGAATGGGCCACCAACTTTTTAGTCCCGGAACGAATTGTTTCTTGTAATTTTTGTTTGATCTACAGATGGAACGCTTGCCAAGTGTGCTCAGGAGGTGCAAACTGGAGAGAATATACAACCTTTTACCAGCATTCTCAAAATGACTCAAGGCTGTATTAGTTGCCAAATTAAGCAAGACAAATGTCAAGCGGCAAAACATTGCGGTCTGACTTATGTCCCAGTTTTAAATTTCAGGAAGCTTACATGGCTGGAACTGACTGAGTCAAACGTGTTTAATTGAACAATGATACATTTGAAACAAGGTAAAGACTAGACTAAATTGGCCAGAGGTATGGTTTTGTGTGTATGGTTGGTTTGGATTACCGACCACTTGAGGGTGTTAAAATCTTCTGACTCAAAGCCAGTTGGGACAGGCATTCACCTTACCGGTGATCTTCATCAGGACACGAAAGAGAATGGATGGAAGAATTCACATCGAAAGAGCAAACAAACGCTGACCTCCATCAAGGGAGAAAACATGTCCTCTGTTAGGTGGTACAGTACTTTCTTCTTCGATCCCCCACACTCCTGGGCAAGCTGGCTGCGGCCCACTAGATTATTTTATTTGGCCCACGAGCATTCATGTATATTAATCAAGAGACTTGTAATATTAATTTTCATTATTATTTTTGATTCATTTATCTCATTTGATAATTGAATTCATTTTGACCAGTTCACATATATTACTAACATGTTTTTATTCAATTAAATCTTAGGGTTTTAAAATTTATTATATATTACTTATACATCCAATAATTATCCGTACTGCTTCTCTTCACGAGGGTTGCGGACATGTCGGAGTCTATCGCAGCTGTCTTCGTGCTGAATTGAAATTCAATCAGTAATTTCATTCATTTTCCCTTTTAAACGTATTAGTTTTCTGTCACGCAATGCATTTTATTAAATGTAACCGGAAAACGCAGTTTACCGTTGAAGGTTTGACCGGAAGTTGTACTTTTTGACACGCCCACCACTTTTAGAGTAAGCGTGGTCAGCGAGACAAGAAGAAGAAGAAGCCGGGCGGAGGACTGCTGCTAACAGGTGGGAAGTTCCTTAAACTTGTCTTCTTTTTTTTTTTTACCACCGCTCAAACTAAAACAGTATGTTGTCAACTAGTCGCGATTGTACCTCGGGCATTTAATTGTGAACTACAATTTTTTTAAAATAGTTTCACACTTTTTTTTTTGGTCAAATACCAACCGATGGATCGTAACACACGTGTAGTAAGGGCAGCACATAGTTGTGCTGCTGCACACGCGCTGTCATTTTAACTGCGCTTTTGAGAATGTGTAAAATTAGAAACACTTTATTTTTCCCTCGCGTACTCTATTTTTCTGCTGTTAACATGACTTTGTAACGCGGTGTTATAACTTGTTCCGGACCTTTTCATTGTGTTTTAGCTGCTTAATTTCTAGTGTGCTTTAGTTTTGTGCGTTCCTCACAGAAACAGTGCAGTCAGTCAAGCTTGCCTTTTATATGGGTGTGCTGTTTTAATTGCAGGTGTAATTGAGTCGTCAAGAGTAAACACTTTGGTTTTCAGAGGTCTACAATGAGGTGCAAT
The DNA here is from genome assembly GCA_026261675.1 of Hippocampus mohnikei. Lineage (NCBI taxonomy): Eukaryota > Metazoa > Chordata > Actinopteri > Syngnathiformes > Syngnathidae > Hippocampus > Hippocampus mohnikei. The sequence continues at coordinate 794,791 of JAKGUB010000557.1, read as the reverse complement.
GTATTTGCTTAGCTTGTCAGTACAGTATATGGTATGCTACACGTTACAAGAACTTCGTCACCAGACAAGATTACGGCGGACTCGTGGGCAAGTAAATACTGTACTGTACACTCATCGAAGGAACTCAATTGCTGTGGCGGAAGGTGACCTGTCTGATTGGTTGACACGCGTGGAATGATCATTGATATCCAGCTTAAGGTCCATATTTTAGTGCTCTTTTTTTTCCCCAGAGTAACATGATTCCCAGTTCACTAGGAGAGCAACCGTGTCTAACAACAATTTTTTTTGCTGCCTTTGTGTGTTGGCAAGCAATTAAATCACTACCAAGCCCAGCTAGTAGTCTTATGTTAATCACTAGTATCCTCCTGGATTCTACTAGCATCACCAAAATCACCATTTGTAGTTTTGCGTCACTGGTAATATTTAATTGTGTTATGATGCCAAAGTTCTCATACTTGTGAGGATAAAGAGTGCACTAGTAGATGCACCTTACTTAGTCGGGATATCAATGATATCCAAGAAACGCTGAAACCGCATTCCATGATTTGATTGTGGACGTATTTTTTTCTTAGCTCTGTTTTTTTTCTCTTTTTTTGTTGTAGAAATTGGTGCTCTAAGTGCTGCAAAAGTGGTCAAATATATCCCAAGTTGACAATACTGGTCACTCTTTGTTTTCGTGCAGTTAAAGGGCATACACAAGTGTGACTAATTTTGGTCAGGCTTAGGACACATGTTGACATTCCGGTCACATTTTCCATAATACAGAGTGCTACATAATGTCTAGGAATGGGTGAATACTGGTACCAGCTATCAGTATCAATGAGATGCTGCCCTTATTCAATGTATCAGATACTCCTGGATGTGACTGATGTAGGAATGTTGACAAATCATTGTGTCAGTCAGAATGAAAGACATGCCTTTATTCATAAAGACAGATAATTATCCATCCATCCATCCATCCATTTTCTGATCCACTCATCAACACAAGGGTCACGGGGGCATGCTGGAGCCCATCCCAGCTGTCTTCGGGCAGTAGGCGGGGGACACCCTGAACCGGTTGCCAGCCAATCGCAGACAGATAATTATGTTAAGCGATATTATTTTGTGCATGCTATTTTTTTCACACGCCATTGAATAACATTGCTGCAAAACGCCGAGACGCCACCATGATGACATTCCTAACATATGCATTTACTAACATGCCTTTATCGAACTGTACCCTGTTGGAATGTCACTGTTGCGTGTCAGTGTTGCCCGACGTCTAAATTAGCCGCTCTGTCAACCTCGGTTTGTTTTACAAATAATGAGTTCGTCACCAGAATACAGTGTTGCGTCTCTGCACGCAGTGTGAAAAGGTGTCATAATGTCACAGCATTCAGCCCGCATTAAGGAGGCTCCGATCTTAAAAACAATACACGTCTGTCTGTACAATCACGGCTCGAGAGAAAAAGCCGGGAAGTCCATAAATCATTATGCGGCGATTGTGAAACACGACTTTGCAGAGTTGGACTTTGATTTTGAATACTTAAGTGTTGTGTGAGCAACCAATTTGCCCAAGTCATCAATTAACATGGTTTCGTGGACCTCACCTTGCATTTCTGTATATCAGTAGGTAAGTCAGTATCGTATGACTCGGCAAAAATGAATACACACACACACACGCGCAGTAATTAACACATTTGGGTGGCGCTTTAATGCTGTTAAATGAAATGTGCCTCAAAAAGGTTTGTACTGGGTTAGTTGCGTCACTCAGCGTAATGCTTCACGTTAGGATCAGTGTTTACTTCATTCAGTTTAATCATCTCAGCTGACCACAGAGGTCAGAGGCCACTGGACTAAAGTTGAGTGGACACAGCAACTCGTTTCAAGTTGCGCAAAGCACTTATCTTGGAAAGTTCTCCTTTTCTTATCTTCAAAAAAAAATACATTTGTAAAGCGACGACAAATGTGTGTGGGTCCACAATACAACACCTGTAGATGATATCAGAAGCACAGAAATGCACTCGTGAAAGTTTATAATTGCAGTGGTGTCCAATGATAAGTTCATTACTTTTTTTGTGTCTCATGTGGGAGTCGGTCACAAACTAGATTTGTAATGTATCCTGTCGAATTAATGTTACAAATGGATCTACTGAAAATAAACGGAAGTTACCGGTACGCACTAATTTACAGTGGCTGTCTTTGAATATAAAATTCAAGACGAGTCATGTTTATTTTCATTTTTTTTTCTTCTTTTAGACAATTTTCTGAGGTTGTCACCGGTTTCCTGATTGATCGAAGCTATTTTGATGATCCCTGTCCGTGATTAAAATCAGTGAGGACTTTATACGCACAGGAACATTGACTCATTTCCTCCTCATTCCAGGTACATTCCTGGCCTAAAGCACTTCATACACTCCTCTACCTCAGGGTGTCCAAAGACCACTCCGGGCTTCAGAGTCCAAATTTCTTTCCTCCACTCGTCAACCACACCACCTCCACCACCAAGTGAAAACCCGAAACGCCGCCATCTGATACGTCATTATCAGAAATCATGCCAAGCCAAGAGTTCTTGCAGAAGCTGAGATTGCCAGATCTGGATTCTCTCAGTCAGTATTTCAGGGGTCTGTCCACATCGACATTAATCAGCATGGGGGCCATCACAGCTGCAACAACCCTCTACATGGCAACGCGACCAAAGGCTTTGACACCCATCTGTGATCTCAAGATGCAGTCCATCGAAATTCCGGTGAGTTTGGGGGTCACTCTGCTTGGATGCGTATACTATAACCCATCACTGTTGTTTGTGTATGAATTCAATGCCGAAGCGAATGCATAAACCAATCCAATTTGGGAATTACCGGATGATGAACTGTTGTTTGGTTGTTTTTTTTTTTGCACAGGGTGGAGAGTTGGTGCACCAATCAACTCTGCTCAACGGTGACGATCTCTTGACACATTTTTATGATGATGCCAAAACAATGTATGAATTCTTCCTCAGGGGCGCTCGAGTATCCAGTAAGTGATGTGATGTATCCCACTGACACGACCACACATCTCTTGCTATAAAGTAGCGCATAACGAGTTCACACATTTTAAGCCAATTTCTTTTTATTTTAACACATGATGAGGACAAAATAGTCACGGGTTCTTATTGCTCTTACGGTGTGTAGTGTATTGCGTGCAAGATGACTAATACAAAACCTCCACCAATAATCGTGGGTCTCCTTTCTTAACCTATGTGTCCAGAATGTCGGAAAATACAAAGGAGAAAAAGTACCGTATTTTCACGACCATTCGGCGCACCGTGTTGTAGGGCACAGTCTCAGTAACGGCTGCTATTTCTGTATTTTACACATACACAAAACGCACTGTATTATTGGGCGCAGCCAGGCGTGGTAAAACATACGCCAGCTTAAACATACGCCAGTTTAAACATACGGCATGCATGCACGCACGCTAAAAACACGTTAGCTTGAAGCATAGCGTAGCATGCTAAGACATGCTAAAAACACGTTTTTAACAAGGCAACGGAAGCAAAACTGAGATCGGTTGTACTTTATTTAGCCATCTTCCAATGTACTCACGTTTTGCGATCAATCATCACCCAGAAATCCATCAAAGTCCTCATCTTCTGTATCCGAATTGAACAATTGTGCAAGTACCGGTAGTCCATAAAAAACGCCGGGTTCCCTCTCGTTGTCAGAGTCATTCTCATTGCCATGTGGCTCCACAGAAATGATGCGCGGCCACTTACGCGCCCACCCTTCACTGATTGGCCGGCTGCTTTCCCGCACGCATGGTCTCACTCGCGGCCACTTACACGCCCACCCTTCACTGATTGGCGGGCTGCTTTCCCGCATGCCTGGCCTCACTGACGTCCTCACTCACGGCTACTTACACGCCCACCCTTCACTGATTGGCGGGCTGCTTTCCCGCATGCCTGGCCTCACTCACGCCCTCACTCACGGCCACTTACACGCCCACTCTTCACTGATTGGCCGGCTGCTTTCCCGCATGCCTGGTCTCACTCACGGCCACTTACACGCCCACCCTTCACTGATTGGCTGGCTGCTTTCCCGCATGCCTGTTCACACTCACTTCCGCCTTTTCTCTATATAAACAGCGTGTCGGCTCTCAGTCAGGATTTGGAACTCGTCTCATACACTAGACGCTCCGCATTATAAGGCGTCCTGTCCATTTTGGAGAAAATTTAAGACTTTTAATGGCGCCTTATGGTCGTGAAAATACGGTAGTTGTAGAAGAAGAAGAAGAGGAAGCAAGGCTAACTGTTATCGATGGGAACTATAGTGCGGTCACAAGCACTTCTTCATCCACCCTTTTGTGTAGTGAACGACTTTGGAGAGACGTCATACGCTCAACACAACCAAATTCTCCGCCATCTCTGAAGTTTGACAACAGCGCAAATGTCAAATGTGGGCTTCCCCTTTTGAGCTACTGCCCTCATGACCCAACCCCAGAGAAGAGGAAGAGCACACAGGATTCAAAGCAGTTGCGTTCAAAAGTAAAATAGTTGCTTGAAATGGTCCATGGTAACAATTGTGATGAGTTGACTCTTCCTCTCGAGTATTTTAGGCACGTACGTGGTTTTCCCAAACTCGGTCGTATTAGGAGACTAGTTTAATAAAATGCAAATGTATGCATGTTGCCTTTCAAAATGTACTCAGGTTTTCACAATTGAGGCACTGTGTCGACGGCATTTTATTTGGATGCCGTTTTTGTTATGTGACCTGTTTACAATTTTGACACCAAATGTTGCCGTCTTTAGATAATTTGTATGTAGCTATTGGTATTGTTCTCCTCCATTCTGAAGTTTTAGGAGATGTAGATCAGCTGCTTCGAAACTTGAGTCTCGAAACAGCAGAATAGAGAGAAATGGCGGATGATTGGATCGTTGGATTACGTTGTTAACCTCACTTTTCGGTTCAAAATTGCATCTCTTATTTTGTGGTCTCATTTTTTTTTTTTTCCCCCTTGAGATAATGGTCCTTTCCTGGGCTCCAGAAAACCCAAAGGTCCCTATGAATGGATGTCCTACCAGGAGGTAAGACATGCCTTGACAGCAGTAAAGCCGAAAGGCAGTGAACGCACCGTTGAGACAGATGCTGTCACGTTCATGACCATTCAAAATGCACCGTAGAATAGCACCGCACGATGGAGTCACGCTGAGCGAAAAGAAACACTGAACGTGCGTAATTTTAGGTCATGGAGCGAGCAGAAAATCTTGGCTCCGCTTTTCTTCATAAAGGACACTCCAAGACCACTGACCCCAACATTGGGATCTTCTCTCAAAACCGACCCGAGGTAAAAAAAAATGATTGCACTTGGCGACAACTCAAATGTCACGCAAATTAAAAAGTGTTCATCGTCATATTGGTGTCGCCCTTTTGTGTGTGGGGAATTTAGTGGACTCTCACGGAGTTGGCATGCTACACCTATTCCCTGGTTTCTGTCCCGCTTTATGACACCCTTGGTACGGAAGCCATCAACTACATTATAGACAAAGGTAATCGAAATTAATCAGAGAAACTGCAGGAGATTGCGCCTGTGATTTGATTGTGTTTGTTTTCCTCGTTGATGTTTCCTGTAGCCTCCATCTCGACCGTAGCATGCGACGTGGCAGATAAAGCCAACCTGGTACTTGACTGCGTCAAGGACAGGAAACACACTGTGAAAACCATTGTTGTCATCGAGACTCCCAGCGACGAGCTGGTGGACAGAGGCAAGCTAGCTGGAATCGACATCCTCAGCCTGCGCCAGATGGAGGTTAGCAAAGGGCTACTCTTCACTCTTAGCTAGCTCTTCACTCTTAGCTAGCTTGGACCTTTCTCATGTTTTAAGTTTTTGGAAATATCATACATGCGTTGCTAACATTTCTTTCCGCTTGGCTCTTTATGTTTGTAGCTTATGCTTTGCAGCCAACAACTCATTTTTGCCTGTTTCAACGCACTTCCTTTTGCTGATGTTGTTTTTGTTGTCCTCATTTACTACTACTTACTTATTTCTGTTGGCTTCTATTTTGATTTGATTGATATATTTTTTTTCTCGTTGGGCAGGCAATTGGAAAGGCGAACTATCACCAACCTGTGGTAAGCGGCTATTAGCAATCACAAGGATGTATGACTGCGGATTTATTATTATTATTGTTTTTTTAACCTAACTTATCCAATGTCTTCAGCCTCCCAGACCTGAAGATATGGGCGTCATCTGCTTTACGAGTGGAACAACAGGTGATGCTCATACTCTACACACACACACACACACACACACACACACACACACACACACACACACACACACATCCGTACTCAATAGATATGCTATTATATGCATGTGCGCTTTCAGGAAACCCAAAGGGAGCGATGTTGTCACATCGGAATATTGTCTCCAACTGCTCAGCGTTCCTTAAAATAACACAGGTGAGGCGCCAACGTCACATTTGACATGAATGACGAGCAGCCACTTATTGATCAATCTCATTGCATGATTTAACTACAAGATAGGGATGCAGTAATATATAGCTTTCTGTAGCATTTTCACCCAATTTGGCACACCACAAAAAGTATTAGAGGGAGTTGGGGGAGAGTAGAATGTTACATCAGTTGGAGTTGAGAATAATTACTGACAAATGACTAAAATGGGACATGCTACTTGGCGTGATGTGTTATCCTTGAAGTAGCCGGAACACAGTTACCGTACTTGTGACTTAGCAAATGAACCGGTACTTGTTGTCATTTTTGGGTCTGTAGCAGATCCTAAACTGCTCACACTCCTATTGCCAAACCGATTTAAATACTGTGTGTCAGGTTTTCAATTTTGCTTTTGGTTCTCAAATTGAAGAGGGTAAACTGCTTTGGAGGTGTAACACTGCTTTGAATTGATCAAATTGTCTGCTTATGTGCGTGTGTGTGTGTGTGTGTGTGTGTGTGTGATTGGGAATGCCTGTGCGTGCCCTCTTTGTTCGTATTAGGCCACCTGTCCATTGGGTCCCAGGGATGTCCATATTTCATTCCTTCCCTTAGCTCACATGTTTGAGAGAGTTGTACAGGTACGTTTTGTCATTTTCTATGGCACACACAACTAGAAGAGACGACTGTACTGACATCTGATTTTTTTATTCAAATCGTAAAAGATCGCAAACGTGCCCAATTCAAGGGTCTGCATGAAAGCACAAATTGTTTCTTGTCATTTTTAATGACAGATGTAATTATGGTGTTCAGCACCGTATCGTTCCATTTTATGCGTCATCCACATTGTTCTTCTGCATCCTTAATTTGGACGTATAGGGAGTGATGATGGTTCAGGGAGCCAAGATAGGCTATTTCCAGGGAGATATTCGTCTTCTGATGGATGACCTCTGTACCCTTAAACCTACTGTGTTTCCTGCAGTACCTCGACTTCTAAACCGAATGTATGATAAGGTGAGTGAGCTTATTAATAAGTTTGATTTATTAATAAACTTTTGTCTATTGAACAAAACCTCAAATGAAAACGAAAATGCACTTTTTCAGATCTTTGGGCAGGCGAACACGTCTGTAAAACGCTGGCTGCTGAATTTTGCGTATAGTCGGAAGGAGGCAGAGATGATGAAGGGCATCGTGAGGAGAGACAGCATCTGGGATGCATTGATCTTCAGAAAGGTTCAGGTGAGTTGAGCTTCTTTTGTTTTACGCTTTAATTCCAGCAGAGGGCAGTGTGATGGTCAAAATGGCTACGCCTTGAGATAGCCCAAATCAAACGCACTGTATCTTCTTGAGTCTGAATATTCAATCAGAAGACCGTTAAGACGAGTGGGGGCACATATTGATTATTAATAGCATCGTGCCTTGTGCTTTATCCAGGCTAGCCTTGGGGGTCGCGTACGTCTGATGATAACAGGGGCTGCTCCCATCTCACCGACTGTCCTCACTTTCCTGCGAGCTGCACTGGGATGTCAGGTAACGACTCCATCTCGCATAAAATTCTCTGTTCCAAGTGCAACAAGTCTGTACCAACCACGATGACAATCCCTGTTGAACATGATCTTCTATTGTTACTGTATTAAGAGCAATACAAAATGACCCTTACGGCGGTAAGCAATAATCCCACTTTTGTCCAATCTCAGTTCTACGAAGGTTATGGACAGACAGAGTGTACCGCCGGTTGCACCATGACCCTGCCCGGTGACTGGACTGGAGGTGTAACGCTCTTTCCGAGTTCCCAATAAACTATTGTTGTACACCAGCAGAAAAGTGAGGGATTGCTTTTGCATTTTCTAGGTCACGTTGGTGCTCCTCTGCCTTGTAACTCCATCAAGCTGGTAGATGTGGCAGAGATGAACTACCTGGCTGTAAACGGCGAAGGAGAGGTGAGAGACCGGTCAAAACTGACCAAACCTGCATTCCCAATTCTCACTTAGTTTGTGTGTGTTTTAGGTGTGCGTGAAAGGTCCCAACGTGTTCCAGGGTTACCTTAAGGATCCGGAGAAGACTGCGGAGGCTATCGATGCTGATGGATGGGTTCACACTGGAGACATTGGGAAATGGCTTCCTGTAGGGATTGGAATCTACTCTCCTTTCAGTACCTCTGATGGTCTGGACCAGTAATGGAAATATTTGTTTTGCAGAACGGCACACTGAAGATTGTGGATAGGAAGAAGCACATCTTCAAACTGGCTCAGGGGGAATACATAGCTCCTGAGAGGATAGAGAATGTCTATGTGAGAAGTGACTCAGTGGCCCAGGTTTTTGTGCATGGGGACAGTCTACAAGTAAGTGAAGTTTGGTCAAATGATCACTACACAATGTAATAATTCATGTGCCAATGTTCCACCAATTCTGTTTCATGTAGTCATTCCAAAATCGTTGCACCATCAAAAGTGTATTCTTGTTCTACTCCATAGGCTTTTCTGGTAGCAGTGGTGGTTCCAGACCATGACTTTCTGTGTGGTTGGACCAAGAGGACCATGGGAGTGGAGGGCAGCTACAATGTACTTTGCAGTAGAGCGGTAATAACTCCATTTTGTTTATAGTATCAGTGGCAGTTTGATGGAGTATTCTTTCATGGGGGTCATGAGAGTGATCTGTGTCTCTCTCTCTCTCTGAAAGTCATATGGTGACGACCATGTGCCCTCCATTTACCAACCGCTACAGTAGGGGTGGTCAATTCCGCTCCTCGAAGGCCGGTAACCTGAATGTCTTTGAACGCCTCTTCCAACATACCTGATTCAAATGATCGACCTCGAGGACTGGATTTGCCCACTCCTTCGCTGCAGCGTCTTACTACTATTCAGTCAAAAAATGTTTCTTACCAGAGCAGCAGCTGGATTGTACAGTCCTACTGTACTGATTGAGACTTCTTTTCTCTCTATGCAGGATGTCAAGGCAGCCATCTTGGAGGACATGGTGCGACTTGGCAAGGAAGCAGGCCTCAAGTCATTTGAGCAGGTATAAAACTACTCAATTCATTATTGTAATGATCCGGATTTAGCCAAATAGGGGTCAATCCCACATACATAGATAAGGACAAGATTATGGGCCAATAAAGGTTTATTAATTAACCAACGCAAGACTGACAAAGTACAAATAATGACGCTGGTCAACACACCGGACAACACGAGATAAACAAAAAGCACTTGCAAAAGGCAAGGAAAATGCAAATGGAAATTGCTCAAAAGGACAAGAGAATCAAATCGCAACAAATACCCACAGAAAATAACATACCAAACTAAATGATTACTGACAAGATAACTGAGAGCAATAAACCAGGAACGAGAAAAACGGAGCAAAACTACACAAGGCGAATTTTCCGAGAGTCAGTCGTCAGCTTGGAAGTCCTTAATTAATCTGTTCATCATGATGGGTAATGGGTCCGCAGCTGGGCAGACCAGAACTATGGACCCTCATGAGAGTTGATGTTTGCATTTAACCGGTATGCTTTGTTGTTGTTTTGTTGACGCGATTGACTTTTTACAACCACATCTTGATGTTTGTGTCTTTCAGGTGAAGGCCATATATCTCCATACTGAGCTGTTCTCTGTCAACAATGGTCTGCTCACGCCAACATTGAAAGCCAAGAGGAATGAATTGAGACAATACTTCAGATCACAGATAAATGAGCTATATGCTGGCATCAAGATGTAGAAGATCAGGAAGAAGTATGACTGGAAAGATGGCCGAGAACAAAGCAGGAACAGGAACATGCACACCAAATATTGGAATATGCCATTTCACTCCAAATTCTTACTTTTTTTTTAAAAAAAATTTTTTTTTTACTTCAGACCTCATGGGCTTTGATGTAGCTTTTAACGAAAGACATTAATTATTCCCACAATTACCTTTGCCCTGATGTCTTAAATGTATGCCTGTGATATGATTTTGTCAAAACACTCAAGAATCAGGAATTATGTAATACACTACAAATCCATTTTTAGCATCCGGCAAAGAAGTCTTCTGTTTGAGTTACTCTGAGCCCAATCTCTTACAGCTTTGGTTACCATGGCTATTAGGAGCAGAGCTTCTTGACCTCGGGTCTAAAAAAGCGAGTACAAACTACAAAGTGCATGCAAGACGCCAGCAAACTACTGTAGAGGGGTTATCACCATGGCAAACAATTACATGTGGCAGTTAGTGTAGTTGAGGGATGTGCATATGTGGACACGTTGCCAAACTGTAATATCTCCCTTCAGTTTAACCAAACATTTGAGTACAGTACTGATAAGTGCCACTAAGAAGCTAATGCGAATCTGTGCAGCCAACAAAAGTCAGTGTTATTCTTCTTACCTTTTGCCTTTGACATTGAGTTTTACTCAGTGTAGTCCATCTGTTGCTTGAAAAAAAAAAAGAGAGAAACACGGAATGGGCTGTGCTCTGGAAATTCGCCACACTGTTGCATATTTTTGAACAATTATTCACTTGCACTACTAAAATTCAATTTGTAGTAAATTGTTTTGTTTTTTGGTACATATTATGACTAAGCTTGATTTTGGAAACAACTAACAGAAAAAAACAAATAATTTTTAACCTTGTGAACCTCAGGAAGGGAACAATTACAGGACAAAGGGAAAATATGCAGTCTTAAAAACAAATTAACTAATGTGATATAAATGTGTCTAGATTTCTTTATAATTGAATTATATAATTATTGAATTTATGTTTAATCGAAATGAGTCATATGCTTGATATAATTATTTTTACTATATTTATATGTATTGACAATGTAGGTTTTTAATTAAAACAAATTAATCAAGTTGTTTGCGTGTGTTTGTCTTTCTTAACTGCGGCTTCTGCAGTTCTTTCGTTGTTCCTAGTAGGACCCATTTTTGAACGGACGTTTCCGCTTCACAACAAACACAGTTTGTCACTGTTCCAATCACCGACATAGATTTCAAGTCGGACCCTTTTCTAGAGTCAAATCCATTTTTAATCTTACAGAGGAAATCCAAGTCTGTCTTCACAAAGCTCATAACCTATTGCGGAGAATGAATACTTAATGCCATATTATCTCAGTTACATTTTGACTTTGAAATGCATTTTATCATGTACAACTTTCTTCCCTCCTCCAAATATTATATTTATGACAAAACGACATGCATATTATACAGTTCCATGCCTAATTATTTAAAACACAATTCAACGTTGTAATGTACACTACAGTAATTGTTTTCTGCCCACACCCGACGAATATTAGGAATGGTATAACCCGGAAGTCAAGTCATTTTGCGGGAAGATTTGTCAGTTTGAATCGAATTTTGTTTGCCTACATCAGTCCTTCAAACTCGTTTTAATCTCCAAGATGAGGTGAGATAAATTTACGATTAGGACTTTATGTTTGATTGGCGACGGACTAATACCCACGCAGGTTAACACGCCCTCGTAAAAATGACAACGTAAAGTTTGATAGTTTTCAGTAATGACGGGAATGCCTGTGGTTCTTTCGGCCTTTTTTTTTTTGTTTCTACTACTTATGCCTTTTTTAAAGTTACTACTACTTATTTGTTTTTATCATGTGTTGCATAAAATGAATTATGATTGAAAATTGAATATTCAATTCACCTAATCGAACTGAGACAAACAGGCGTAATATTTTCCTGTACCGTGGAACCCGCATGTTGATGAGCAGCATATTTAGATTCTTCAGTTACATGAATCGTAACAGATTTATTGTATCTTCTGCCATCTCATAGAAGAACATTTAATGGTTCTGGATTTCATTATACATTGCTGGCGAAGATGGTTACCGTAATCTTTTTGTGACAAATGAAGTGAAATTGTATCATTTCACATGTGGCACCGCTCTCAAATCCCCCTGGTTGGGAATCACTGAATTATAAAACATCTCAGCCACATCACGAACAAAAACGCCTCAAAAAGTGGATTCACAGGTTAATTAATATGTACCCGCTGAGCCAGACATCCAGTGGAAGAGCATTTAATTGGATAATTTCTCCCAGACCCTGCCAGATGCGCTCGCAGTAGATAAATGTGCTGCAAATGTATTAACTGATTTCAGTCTTGGTTTTAAAAGGCCATTTATTCGTCTGTAATGTTAAACATTGCCTACTTTTCCAAACCCTGAACTTTGAATGTGAATTGGTGTGAATGAGAAGTACTGTAAATAAACACCTTGTTTCCACAGTACCAGAAAGGGCAGACAAGCCACTGTGGTGCCCGTTGCACCAGTTGAAAACCAGGTGCAATAGAAATACACGATCATATTCAAATAAATCTGTTACTCAATTTTTTATGATTCAAGAAAGTCTTTTTTTTCCCCATGTTTGGCATCCAGAAAACATCCTCTCTGGATTGTGACAACCAATCATCCGTTGGTTGTGCCAGTTTCATACAAGGGCTACAGCAAAAAAGTGGTGAGTGTTTAAAAGGCAAGTCTGCATCTTTCCACCAGCCAAGTATTGGTGAGATGTGCAGCAGTGAAATCAAGAGAGCAGTGCCCAAAAACCTATGGACCAACATCTAAGCACCCAGAATGAATAACAGGCTCATGCTGCCATTTGTTCCCTAGGTAACCCTCTGCACAGTACTGCCATAGAAGAAGATCTGAGCTTGCCAAAGGTGACCCAAATGGCAAAAAGTCAAGTGGGGAAGAACATCACACAGAAAGTAAAAAAATGGTCAAAACCAGGTCAGTTCTGCCATGTAAACTAATGATTGCAGATCACTATGTCAATTAGAATTACACATTGATATATACATTGACTTATGCAAAAACCAAAGGGTTTCAAGCATTTTTTAAACCATCATTCAGCTCTCAAGATCAGCATAATGATGAATATGTGACAGAACAAAATTAGCACATCAATTTTTTTGAACCCAACTCAGCACTTTAAAACAACCGGCACTGTATACAAAGTCCTGTGCATGGAGTAAAAAGAATTGATACAACTTCCATCTATTTCCACACTCACACTTCACACCTCGGGACAATTTCGGGTTTTCCATTAACCTGCCTTGAATGTTTTTGGAATGTGGGAGGAAACCGCAGAAAAAAATGACGTGCGAACCCTTCGACCATGTGCAGCCATTCATACAAACAAAAAACAATCAAACAGTAAATCACAAAAAAGCATAAAAACAGCCAATTAAAAATCATGTCTCATGCGGAGTTGGTTTAAGAAAGGAGCTTAATAAATGTCAAGCCCTATATTGAACAAAGGGTGCCATCTACAGGCATCAAAGCAGTTGTTGCTGTACAACTGGTTCATGAAGCATCTTGCAGCTTCATTTTCCCATTACTATGAAACTTGCAGACAATATGTGTAAACAAATGGAACAATGACAATGAATGACATGCGCATAAGCAATTCTTTCTGCTCTGTATGGTTTTCTAACTAAATTTGTCTCAGATTTAGGTCAAATTGACACTATTGTTTGACCAGCAAATCAGTACACTTTAAACATTGTATATGTATCTGTATTTGCACTGTATTTGCAGTACTCACAGTTAGTCCCTTCTTTCAGGCCTCGGAAGAATGAGCTAGCAAAGGTAGAAAAGAAGAGTGGTCCAGCCAACAGAAGGTCAAGTGATTCACAGGTACTGCAAAAGAAGCTTGTGGTACTGTATAATGTATTTCATTGAGACTTTGAGTTTCTGCAGTGTGCTTTCGATGATGATGATGTACTGTATGTCCTCAGGAAGAATCAGACCCTGGCGCTGGCTCCAAAAAGAGACAAAATGAAGTCCTGTCCTTTGATGATGACACATTTGAGGACACAAGCTGGGTACGCACTTTCGTCAATATCATTATTTCTGCGGTTTAGTCGTCTCATTCTAATCTTGCGCTTCATTTTGATTTAATTAGAAGCCAAGCCCAAAGAAAGCAAAACTAGAAAGTGTGGAGAGACCCCCCAAAAAGTTGTCCGCAGGTAAAGGGCCAATGACGTATTGGTACTTTGCAGTTATTAAATTTGATGGCACCTTTGTTTCAACAAATTGTTGGATAGCACATTTTGACTTCTGACTATAATGGTGGCATACCGTTTACAGGGTACTAAACCCAAGATGTCTCAACTTTTTGTTATATTTCAAATGTGCCCATTCTCTTTTATCAGCTGCTATTTACTTAAATCTACAAAGTATTTATTTTTTTAAAAAATGTATGTTTAAAACATAGCATCTGCCTTTGTGTACTCGCTTCTGGCCAAATGACAACCAAAACTATGTGTTCCTTTTTAAACTTTGTCCAGTTGTTTGACGGGTATTTGTGATTTATGAATTGATTATACCTCTTTCTTCAACAAAGCAGACAAGACCCAAAGGGTTGAAAAGAAAAGGACGAAAAGATCTGGAGGAGAAACAGAGTTGGAAGTGGTGATGGAGGCCTTCCTGGATTTCTGTGATGAGTACAAGTAAATTTCTAAAGAGCTTCCAAATGAGCAGTTTGTATAAACGTCTGCAACTGTAACCTTTTACTTGCCATCGCACAGGTTTGTGAATACAGTTTTTATGATGCAGTTGCACTTGGGCAATATATTAACGGTTTCTTTTGTAGGGATTCTGTGGAGTCCAATGCAGTCAAGCAGTCTATTGATTGTTTCTCCAACAATGTCAAGGAGCAACTACTTGAAAAGGTCAGTCTACTTTCTGCCCGTTTTGGGAGAAAGCGGGAAGAGCTCTATCTGAATAGCAAGAATGAACGCGTCTTTTCCGGTGTTGCAATTTTCTTTCAGATTGCCTCCTATAGAGAGTTTAAGCTTCTGAAACGGGAAAACACCAAGGTAACCAGGACAATAAGTTTTATCGTGGAGACTTTACATTTTTATGTATTTATTCATTTATTTTTTGCAGCACTTTACTGTTGAAATAATAGAATTTTAGCATTAATCATTAATTTGCTTTAGATTTTCTCACATATGATGAATGGACATATCCTCCGATCTGGAGTACGAATCTTAGCACTCTCAAGTCGCCAAGTGGGCTCAATGTGATTATAGCCTTAGTGTTATTGATGATTTTAAATACAACCGTAGCAACCAATCATCAATTGGACTTCTCACACTTTAAATCCCATGAATAACTTACAGGAAGCAACATTTTTTTTAGGACCACTTTGTGACTGTAAACTACATTGCATCATTTTGTAGTTTTTACGCATGTGTGTTTCAGGTGTGCTCCAGGATCCGTGCAAAGACACAGAAACTTTTGGATGCCAAGCATGAGCTAATTAGGTGAGGCATTTCCATCCACAGTACAACGTCGCATCCATTTTTTTCATCCATTCATTCATTCATTCATTCATTTTCCGAACCGCTTTATCCTCACTAGGGTCGCGGGAGGTGCTGGAGCCTATCCCAGCTGTCTCCGGGCAGTAGGCGGGGGGCACCCTGAATCGGTTGCCAGCCAATCGCAAGGCACACAGAGACGAACAACCACCCACGCCCACACTCATACCTAGGGACAATTTAGAGTGTTCAATCAGCCTGCCATGCATGTTTTTGGAATGTGGGAGGAAACCGGAGTACCCGGAGAAAACCCACGCAGGCCCAGGGAGAACGTGCAAACTTCACACAGGGAGGCCGGAGCTGGAATTGAACCCGGGGCCTCTGCACTGCGAAGCCGTCGTGCTAACCACTTGACTACCGGGCCGCCCTTCCATTCATATAATCAACATGATTTATTATGAACAATTATTCAATTTTCATCAATGGGCTGCACCGTGGTTGACTTTTTAGTACGTCCGCCTCACAGTGCAGAGGTGCAGGGTTCGATTCCTGTGGAGTTTGCATGTCCTCCCACATTCCCAAAACATGCATGGCAGGTTAATGGAACACTGTTAATTGTCCCTTGGTTCGATTGTGTGCTCTGTGATTGACTGGCAACCAGTTCAGGGTGTAGCGGATTCGAAAATGGATGGGTGGATTTTCAACAATCTCATTAAATTGAGGGTTTTGTGGTTTTGCGCAGGAGCTCTTGTCTTATATGTAGTTTCATCTAGCCAATAATTTGCTGACCTGGACAGTAACACTGTATGTTATCCAATAGGGCAGAGAGACAAGTGAGCCTGCTGCAAAAGGAGAAAGCTGACCTCAAACTCAGATTGGAAGATCTGCAAAGAAGCCAGGCTTTTCTCAAAGATATTAGACAACTCACCAAAGTGTATCTGGACTACCGGACTGCACATCCGAAAGAGAAAGAAAAAGTATGAACACACACACACACAGTTGAACACGTGATAAGCATCCACGGTGACACATCTTATTCTTTCTCTTCTTACTCTTACAGTATGGTGCATCCAGTTTACCAGCTCTACTGCTGCAGACCAAAAATATTCAGAGAGCACAGGACCAGCTGAGGCAGATCAATTAACAAATTGGAGAAAAAAGTGAAGGAGAATGGCATATAATGTGCTGGACTGCAGAGGCATTTAGCAATACACAACTCAACAGTCACAAAATCTTCTTGGTTAAGTTCTGATAAGTATTATGTTTGCAAATGCCAACATGTAATATGTCTTTTCAAACTTAGAGAGTGGTATCACATTGTATGTTAAGAAATCCAAAAGTAAAATGAGCCTAATTGATTTGTTCTACAATTGTAGATGCGTGTGCGTTTTTCATGCCGCTGTAAAAACTGGAAATAAAAACTTTGCTGTTTCGAAAAGCCTCATTCCTACCTGTATCGATTCGCAAGCTTATTGACTCTCTGTTGTCCAATGACGTGTTTCTTCAGTCAGACTATTGTCCAATCGGATGTCTCTTGAGTCGTGAAGATGTCGAGAAGTATGCCGGCGTCTAATTGGCTGAACTTTTCAGGTTGTACTCGCCTTTCCTTGTGGTTCGAGCTCGCTGCATTCACATCACGTAAGTGCGTGCTATTTTGGTTTTTGTATTTGTTTACACTTTCTATTTCGCTTTTGTCTTCAAAATGTTTCGGGGCTCTCGAATTTTTAAAGCCGCTTTGTCCGCAGCGAAATGTGAAGGTGCAGGAAAAGTTACTCATTCGGTTGTCCAAAGCTTTCGATTGTACACGACTACTGAAGTCAAGCGCGAATTTGGGGCGATGGGTCCACAGAACATGTTAACAAGTTAGATTCAATGAAGAAGCCGTTGTTCGGACCTATTTTTATTCATGACACCTGTCAGGAACTAATATTCGAGGAACATTTCAAGTTAGCCACCTTGCTGCATCGGCATATTCTCTTTAGGAAATGCTTCCTACACTCTTCTGCTAGCCAAGGGAACAGGGCAGAAAAAGAAACCTTGCTTCGACTGTTCGAATAGATATTTACATTTTCCCTTCTACGGTAATGTACTTACTTTATCTGAGCAGTTCTTTCGGTTTGTGTCATCGCTGAGTCATTTCCTACCCAGCAATACCATCGACTTATTTTCGGTTAGTTTCGGTCTTTTTTTTTACTCACCTTTAAGGCGTTTTCATAAGTGAATAATTAATTCACTGAAGAATATAAAAAAAGACCGTAAAGGAATATTGAAAATAATGTTTTCATCACTGCTGTATTTCAACCAAGTTGGGGTGTAGTCACACCTAGCTCGCTTCCCATTCTCACACCAGTAAGAAGCTTTTAATGAAATGTATTTGGTAGCAATTGACCCTACTAAATGTAACAAAAGGCAGGTGTTTTATTCCCGCTTAATGTTTTTATCACAAGCTGAAAACCCAAAGGTATTTTGAATTTATCATGCTGCAAAGGAATGGATTAAGTGATTCTATTTGGACTTTTCAGATGACTCTTACTGGATGTATTTTAGTCAGAAGAAAACATGGATGCCACCAAAGATGCTCATTCTGTAGAGAGGTCTGAGGACACTTTGGACGCCTTCAATCTATTTACAAAGAGGTACATGATATGGCACACTGCCGGTAATTCTCCGCAGGTACGAGTTTGTCACTTTTAAGAGTCGGCAAAGGAAATGATTTAATTGAAGTCATTCACGAATGATCTTTCATCTGAATGCAACCACTTCCTTCTCACTTTGTTAATTTGAAGTAGTTGCTGCTCTTTAGCATTTTCTTGAAGTGGCCAAATGTACTTTTGGGCATATGATGTACTCAAACTTGTCATTGCTTGCATATACGGTGCATGGTTCAAGTGACAACATTGAAGCTTTTGTCTACAAAAAAAAAGACATTCTTTTATGATAAAACAATTGAAATAAACGCACACAAAAAAACCAGCAAATATAAAGCTAATCGACAACGAAAACATAGACCTTATAGGGTCTAAATATTGTACATTAGAGATGTATACGTCATTAAGCCAGTAATTCTAGTTGAGTCATATGTAGAGCTCAATTCAAATAACTTTGATTGTTTGACAATCAATTTTGTATGTCTTGTAACTGCTAATAATTTGAGCTAGTGTATCCACATGTGTATTAAAAAGCTGTCATACGAACAATGTACATCTATCGCCACGGTTGAAGTTCTATTCCATGAATGGAAAAAGAACTGCTGTTCTGAGTCAACTGTCTGACAAAACCACTCAATAGGTTCACTGAACTGCCAAATGGATTTAGAGGGAACATTTGACCTGAAAGCTGTTCAGCAGGTTTCCCCAACCTGATCTTCATCACCTTGCATGTTTGTTTGCTGCCTCTGACTGCGGATCTCTTTTCAGGAAGAATCCATCCAATGCCAGTAAGAAAGATGAGGAAACAGACTCTGTACCCATCAAAAAAGCCGACAACCCCTTTCAGTACAAGATGGACTACCCACACATGGGAATGTGCCTGATTATCAACAATAAGAACTTCGACCGCAGCACAAGTAAATACGCCCATTAAACCTGTCCGGTGGGCTAATGAGTCCACGGCTGTCTAATTCAGTTCATTGCTACCTGTACTTTGACAAATGCTTTGTGAATTCACTGTTCAACGTTTTTTTACTTCATCGAACTGTCAGTCAGGTCTGCTTTTTGACATCGGTATGTCAAGTGTGAAGTAGGGAAAAGCCCAGAGGAAATTGTCACGTATTTCTTTCCACAGTGCTTCAACAGCCTTCTGCGTGTCTTTTCATTTGATGGAGATGTCTGTAGACATTACAGTTGGATGGGGTTACATCAGGTCTTTCTATTATTTATTATTTTTTTTTTCGCATGGTCTTCATTGTAGATTTTCACTTTCTGCTGGTGGGTTTGGAATGCACTTGCCCTGATAAATGGTGGGGGTTCACTGAACCGTTCAAAAAGCCAGGATTGATTGCTTTTAGAACTTCAATGACCACATATAAGTCGAATGTCACGAACAAGGTGGAGTTCTACACCAAGGCCAAACTAAAGTGAAAAACAAAAAGATGGGTGGTGCCTTTATTTATAGATATGCAAATCTTCAGCCAAATCCGTTTCTTTTTATTCCCCTTTCTTAAGTCCTTTACTTCAAAAATGGACTGTAATTCTCTTTTTTTTGTATCTTCCCAGGGATGAGCACTCGCAATGGGACGGATGTTGATGCTGCTTTTGCCATGAAGACTTTTTCGGATCTTGGTTATAAGATCAAAGTGGCCACGGATCAGACCGTAACGCAAATGAAGAGTCTAATGTTGAGTGGTAATTGAGTTTTATTATTTTTGTTATTGAGCAGATGTTATCAGCCTAACTATAACATGTGTTTGGAAAGGTGAGTGCCAAATAAATCCGGAAGCAAAAACTACTTGTTTATTTAAAAAAAAAAAAATGTCTGTGCTTTTAAATAGGTAGGAATCAAGGCTGGTCAAGTCACTCTGTCTTTGTTTCTTTGTGTCTGCGTCTGCAGTGTCCCAAGAGGACCACAGCAGCTATGCATCATTTGTGTGCGTGTTGCTAAGTCACGGTGAAGAAGGTGTGATTTTTGGAACTGATGGCTATGAGTTGCTTGAAAACCTGACCAAACCTTTCAAAGGACATCGTTGCAGCACTCTGGTGGGAAAACCAAAACTCTTCTTTATCCAGGTTAGTAGACCTTCTGGGCTGTTACGCTGCCAACTTTTTTTTTCTTAAGTATTTTATATGTGTTGATGCAAATACACAGAAAAGTCCCAGGATTGGTTGGGTTTTTTTTTCCCTTCTGATTTTGTAATGTCAAATCTTCTGCACTTTGAATATACCAATAATATCATGTTGCCATTAAACTGCTCCTTTTGGTTGTATTTTAGCCCTTTTAGCCAATTGACACACATGAAACCCCTTTTTAAAATTTTTCGTTATTTCTGAATTGACTCAATTTGGATAAAGTGGTTTTCAGTCTCGACTCATCTCTTGAGCATTTTATTATTTTTTTGTGTGCATGTTTTCTCCATATAATTCATCGAATTACGGTCAAGGGAACGATTTCGTGTAATATTCTGCAGAGGTGGGTAAACAACTTGCGGAGCAATGCATGCTCAGATTGGCACCGCCCAGTGCAATAAATATAGGCGATAAAAGGTGCAAAGGGTGACATCAAAGGCGGACATGCAAGAGTGCTTGGTTCTACTACTTCTGATATTCTTCATTTTTGAAAAATGTGGTCTATGGCCGACTGCACTCAAGTGGAGAAAATGAAAGAAGGCAGGTTTAATTTTATAGCGAGTGCATCCCCTCTACTGGCCATACAGAAGAATTACATTCATCAACCATCCATCCATCCATTTTCAAATCGCAGGCTTGCCGGAGCCTCTCCCAGCTGTCTTCGGGCAGTAGGCGGGGGACACGCTGAACAGGTTGCCAGCCAATCGCAGGGCACATGCAGACTAGCAACCATTCGCTTTCACAATCACACAATTTAGAGTTTTCCCATTAACCTGCCATGCGTGTTGTTGGAATGCGGGAGGAAACCGGAGTACCCGGAGAAAACTCACGCAGGCCCGGGGAACAAACAAACTCCACACAGGAAGACTGGAGCCGGAATCGAACCCTGCGCCCCTTTACTGTGAGGCCGACGCTCCAATCAGTCGCCCACTGTGTCGTCTTTAAATTTACTGGCCTGAGAAAGACTGTCCAATATAAGAAAAAAGGCGGTACTGAGAATATATTTAATTAAAATACATTTTCAAGGTTTGTTTGCCGAATATGAAGGGTTAAAAATAAAAATGGATATTTTATACTAACAAGCGCAGGTGTTAGGTAACATGCAGTAAAAGAAGCAAAACAAAAGAAAAAAAAATAAACAAGGCCTGACAAATTCATATAGTTGGATTTCAGGAATCTCTGCCCATCAAGTGAGAAATTAAACATGAAGGAAACATTTTTCTGCCTATTTTGGAAAATATGTCTCTAAGCCGGGTGTCATGGTGGATGACTGGTTAGCACATCAGCCTCACAGAGGTTCAGGGTTCCTCCTACATTCCAAAAACATGCATGGCAGGTTAATGGTACACTGTAAATTGTCCCTAGGCGTAATTGTGAGCACACATGGTTGTTCGTCTATGCGTGCCCAGTGATTGGCTCGCAACCAGTTCAGGGTGTTCCCCGCGTACTTCCCGAAGATAGCTGGAATAAGGTCTGACACGCCCGTGACAGCGGATTAGAAAATGGATGGATGGATGTCTGTGAGTTAGCCATCCTGAACTTCCGCCAAAGTCTAATTAACTAATTGACTATTGATATATTTAATTTGCCGGTGGTGACTTTGCTCAAGCACCATTCATTTGCAGTCTGAATGTGGATGGGTGAACATCTGCGCTTGGAGGAAAATATCCAGAAGTAACACCACAAATGTTGCTAGATGTTGTTGGTAATCATTTCTTTTGGGGGAAAAAAACCCCAAACAAAAAATAGACAGGTAGATGGGTTGGAAACGTCTCTAAATAGAGTGAAAAAGTTGCTACGCTCAGTATAACAGTATAACCGCCAACAATGTAATTAAAAAAAAAATCATACCCAAATTCATTATGGATGATTTCCTTTGATCTGTATTCAAATTTGTATTCTATTTCAGGCATGCCGCGGCTCAGAACTGGATGGGGGGACCGAAATCCAAGCCGACAGCGTGGCGGAGCAAACGTCGGAGAGGATTCCCGTCGAGGCCGACTTCTTGTATGCCTATTCGACAGCCCCAGGTAACCTTGGTCGCGTTCCAAATGTCATCAAAATAACATTTTAGCCAGGAATTTTAGGAATAGTGTTTGAGAAGACTTTGAGAAATATGAATGTTGAATTTAGAGACACACCAGTAGCATTCCTAACAATGAAAACTTTCCGACAGGCTATTACTCATGGAGGAACACGCAAAACGGTTCCTGGTTCATGCAGGCATTATGTGAGATGTTGCAACGTTTCAAAGGCGAGTTGGAACTAATGCAGATCATGACTCGGGTCAACTACAAGGTGGCAATGCAGTTTGAATCCAGCTCCAATATTCCGGGATTTACCGGCAAGAAGCAGATTCCCTGCATTGTCTCAATGTTAACCAAAGACCTTTACTTCCCTCAATAAAAGATGGCAGTTGTTCTTGTCTGAAACTACTGCGCAGTAGCAAAATAATTTCAGCTGAGAACAGTGTGCTTCTGTATTTTCATTTTAAACTACTCGTATTCATTGATAACGTTTTGACTTGTTTTTCTTTTTACTCAACTGTCCATATAGCTTGATGTTAAACAAATTGCACTTCAAAGGGAAATAGTGATGTGTGAAAGCATAGTCATTTGTTTTTGTTCTTTTGTTTTCCTTTTTGGGTCACTATCTGGTTTGAACATTTCACAACACAATTTAAAGCGCTTCCATTAGGAGGCCAATACAGTAAGTCAATATATATATATTTTTTTTTTTTCAAGGGAGAGACAACAAAGTCAAGTTCTTTATAAATAATCTTGGGAAATTCCTTGTATCGAAGGAGACAGATCTGTTTTCACAGATGAAAGTCTGGCATTGTCAATGAATACTGGGGGGAGGGGGGGGGTTATACACACACTTCATTCATTCATTCAGAATGGGAAATCTGCCTGTTGTCCACTAAAATGTTAACAACTTATTTTGGATGTGAAATAAAATTATGGATACAGATTGACTGTTGTTGTGGTTGTTTTTTTTTTCTTTTTTAAAATGTATTCATTGCCACTGTTTTTTTTCTGCATGATTCGTTTTCATTTATCATGCTGTATTCCATTAAGCTACTGTAATTCATAAAAATGTACAACGGTAGGCCAAATCGTTTTAAACCGTCAACGCAAAAAAGAGTTTGGTACACAGACGCACCGACCGGTATGAAAGGATGAAGTTAAAATCAATTCTCATCAATTTGAAGTTCATTTGGTGATCATTGTCGGTTTTTCACAAAGGGCTACCAACAATTTTGCATGTGTGTGTGTGTGTGTGTGTGTGCACAAAGAAGTGCAAACTGTAGCCTCGGTTTGTTCTGGGGCTGCTTTGCTAAATCCGGCTCAAAGTGTCTTCCGTCTATCCAGGCTGCAATGACATTTTACGATTATTGACACCCTCCTGAGTGAATTGCGCTACCCAATGTCAGAAAACTTTGTTGCATGTGTATTATGACAGGATGAAGACACAAACACACACAGCTAATAAACAACATGCTGACCAATCAAATACAGTGCCAGCAAAAATAAAACAAAACCCGATTTTCATTGGTTAATTTTCAATAAATGTGTGTATGCCATCCATCGCCATTCATTCAACAGAATAAGTTATGGCTCCCTGAAAGTTTACCAGCTTTGTTGTTTCATTAAAGCAGTACAATACTCATACTTTTTGACATTTGAACGGTGTGTGAACATTTTCTACTGTCAAAAAATGACCTGGCTCAGTAAAGGCTGGCAAACACTGCTGCATGCCTCTATGTGCTTACATTTTTTCCATTTTCCCATCCGCTTTATCCTCACTAGGGTTGCAGAAAAAAAAGGGTAACTAAATAAGTATTGTTTGTATGTCAACTGGTTGTTTCACCAAAATTAACATTCATGTGACACTCATGAACTTTATTAGTTTTTAAGTATTGAAACAAAACGCAGTTTTGAGGAACTTGGTAACATAAAAGCCTTATTTCTCAGTCTCCCAATGCTCATTTGCTCTACTTGAAGAGGATCTTCAACTCAGTGCAACGCATGATCACTTTAAAACAACCCCAGCCATATGAACGTGATGTACATAAAAACAATAATACAATAATAGTACAGTGATAAGTCACATTATTTTTATATTAAACATGGAAGGGCAAATGGCGGCCACATTGGGTTGACCCCATTGATTAATCCCGCCCCCCCAAAAAAACAAACCCGAAACAAAACATAAATAAAAATTAAAATATATATATGCATTTTGAAAAATCTGTGAATATGTGAAATCGCAGGTATCAACAATGTGAGTAAGCCTAATATCTTTTTGGAAGATTCGGAATGATATGCAGAACAAACACAGTAAATCAATAATATCAACATTTTGAGATAGTTGATTTTTGTGTTGCCTTGGAGTTATCTAATATTGGTTTGTTGTGCCACGAATGGCGGTATGCAAGAGATTCATTTGCACTGAGAAAGAGAAAAAAAACTGGTACGTGGATCTTTTGCACATGCATTTCCATTTTCATTTAGCATCAGCAGAAGAGTATACAGTACATGCATTATTACAAAAGGTTAAAGTATTTGCTGTCATTCCATAACGTGGGGCCTAATCTATTGGTTGGAATGTGGTGGTGAATGATCGCAATGAACGTAAAAGGGATGTTAGTCTTGCTTTCATTTCCTGCAACATTGATCCCGAGAGCAGAGTGCGGCTGCAGAACAACTGCAACTGAGGAAGTGAAAATGAAATCCAGCACAAAGATCGTCTGTGAAAGTTGGATGGCGCATCTGGCAGGAGGTTTTGCTCTTTTTTAAAAACTCACGATGACGCTTGAGCAGCTTTATTTTGCAACAGTTTGACTCAGTAGAAGGCACAATACGTGCATTCGGACAAATATTTGATGAAAACCGCTTGGTGTGCAACATCAAAAACGAGCGTAGTGAGCCATCTGTGGCCGATAGCTATTGGGGGTGACACACTTCCGCGTTGGCGAGTGGTTCGGTAGGAGGGGGGTTTCCAAGTGGAGCCCCCGCTCTTCGAGCTAACCTTGTTTTGCTTTCGCTCTGGACCAGAAAACAAAACCTATCAGCGCTCTCACTTTCCCTTTTCTACGAAATCCCACAACCTCGTTGAAATTGCCCCCCACCCAGCAGTGGGGCATGTTATTCTGACAGAAGCGTCCCAAACTCGACAGGTAACACAATTTCCGCATATTAGCACCACCACCGCTGCTGCTGTTGCCTGTTACTTGTGACAGACTTCTCTTGCGGGCTTGCCATGACGGATCCTTGCTCGCCTTGTAAGCGAAAGTACTCGTTTTACCCTCGCTTTTGTTTACGCGTACTGGCTTTTATTTTCACTTTTGGCTCAGCTTGTTTGCTTCTGGCATTTGAGGAGTGACTGATAGTGATGAAGTAGTAATTGCTCTTGATATAGACTCCTATTTTATTTTACGCTTGTGAGTGTCGTTGTCGATTTCGTGAAATGTGAACTTTGCAAGTAACGTTTTTCCATTTCAAACAAACGAACGCCACTGTTTTGACACATCTTACGTAACTCTTTCGTGTTTGAGTTGACTGTATTTCCTTTGCAAATGAACGGTATCTTTAGCCAAGTTAAATGGGGTTTGAAACTCCTGCGCTGGTGTATTTATTTAATCTGCACCACTTCTTTTGCAAGAAAAGTAAACGTCCCACATTGTGCAATATGCCAACTCGCCGCGGTTCAAATCAGCAACGCGTTAGTTAATGGTTAAACCATTATTGTGCCGTTCTGAAGATCAGTACTTTTAGAAATCTAGCTCTGTGATTTTTGAAAAAGATACGGTTAATATATGTACTGCAGCCATGATGATGGGATTTCACCCTGTTTGACCTGTTCAGTTGGCATGCTGTACCACTCGCGGGGAGTGCCACTGGCTTATCTGGCCTGACGGACTGTGATCAGATCACGTTACACCTAAATAACAACGTTGTTTTTAAATGAAATTCGGCGTGCACGGGGTTAACCTCCACAACTGTTTGTTCTTTTCCAGGTGATTCATAATTATATTTTAATAACGACAAGCATTTGCATGCACCTGTCAAACTCGATGCTTGTGGTCATCGAGTAATTTTTATGTGGCCCATTAAAGTCTCTTGCAATGTACTGTATTTATTACCGGTAATGTTTTTTTTATTTAATGCTGGTGTAATTTTTTCTCCCCACCAAGTCACAATTTCAACAAAAAATGAACAACCATTCATCCATTATCCAAACCACTTATCCTCACTAGGGTCACCGATGTGCTGGAGCCAGCTGCCTTCGGGCAGTAGGCAGGGAACACTCTGAAGTGGTTGCCAGCCAATCACACGCCACACATAGACAAACAACCATCCGCACTCGCACTTAGGGATAATTTGGAGTGTTCCATTCACTTTCCATGCATGTTTTTGGAATGTGGGAGGGAACCCGGAGAAAACCCACACAGTCACGGCGAGAACATGCAAACTCCACACAGGAAGGCTGCAGCCTGGAATCGCACCACAGACCTCTGCACTGTGAGGTGGCTGTGCTAACCAGACATGCTAACCAGTCCTCTGCCCTAAATTGATCGTTTTTATTTATAATTGGTAGCAGGGATATACAGTCAGGGAATCAGAAAATAATCTTTTCAATATGAGTTCTGGGGTCAATCACTTTTGTTTTTTTTAATTTTTGGTAACTAATCCAAAAATCTCCATGATTTCACAGCGAAAATTGCCAACTTCACTTAAATTTCCTGTTCCATTACATGGGCAAGACTCAAGCGTGGCCGGAAGCAGCTTCACCTCACCTCAGATTGCGCAATCCTTCACTTGAGGAGGTTTGTAATGGGCAAGTCACTGTTTCTGTCTCTCTTCGCATCTTCATTCTAATGTCGTCAGACACTTTTAAGATGGAGTCTAATATTCCATAGCCAGTCTGATTGAACATTCTTCCTGTTTGTCATCGTCAACTACGCTTTGCACACAAGATGCCCCAGAAACTGGACCTTCAATACATTTTCAATGCGAATGTGTCTACCTGTGTTCAGATACCACAATGCCTGTAGATAGAATGAGAATGCGGCCGTGGCTGGAAGAACAGATCAATTCCTGCCAGATACCGGGCCTCAAATGGGTTAACAAAGTAAGTACCTTCCGCGCAATCTTCACTCTGTACTGGGTGTAACATTTACAAACGTGGCAGCTTTTTTTTTTTTAACCAGCTCAGAGCTGATAGGTTAGCGTCCACGATTAGTTTTTGCCACTTCTGATTTGTGAGCTCGGGGGTGGATAAGAATGCTTAAAAAAAAAAAAAAGGCAGCTTTGATGAACATGAAATCACGTTCCAAAATGATAACTCGTTCATTCCCGTTTTACTTTGGGTAAATGTGCCGGGAAAAAAAAAAAAAGGTCCTCAAACCTTTGCTGATTAGTGATATTTATCTCTAGGAAAAAAGGATCTTCCAGATCCCTTGGATGCATGCTGCTCGCCACGGCTGGGACTTGGAGAAAGATGCTCCTCTCTTCATGAGATGGGCCATGCATACTGGTAATCACTCTGGCTTTTTTTTTTGTCGGTACTGAAAGTAAAACTTGGTGTAAAACTACATTTATGACACTTCATTTGACGTATTTAGGGATAAGCACCTTTATTAAATGATAAACAGCATACATTTTTAGGAGAGTGGCCAATTCTTTTTTTTTCTCAGCGGTAAGGGGACATTGTGACTTCCTTGGCATATTGTCAAAGTGATCATTTGAAAATGCAAACGGATGCAGATATCGATATCAATAAAAGGTTGCATATTGGAATGGATCTGTTTCCTGCTTTCTTAATTCATGGCTCATAATTATTGTGAGAAATCATGAACATGACCGGGGCCTTTATTCCCATGAATATCCATACATTCATTCATTCATTTTCTTTACCGCTTATCTTCGTTAGGGTTGTAGGCATGGGGGGGTAATTATTCAGGGAGTAGCTGGAGAAAAGAAAATGCTTATTTTGGATAAATACACGATAAGTTGTGACTCTGTGACTTGATGCTATGCTCTCATCTGTGTGTACGTGCAGGTAAGTACCAGCCAGGAAAAGACCGTCCAGATCCAAAGACTTGGAAGGCAAATTTCCGCTGTGCCATGAACAGCCTGCCCGATATCGAGGAGGTGAAGGATAAAAGCAACAAAAAAGGAACGAATGCCTTCAGAGTCTATAAGATGCTGTCTTCTTCGGAGAGAAGTATACGGAAAGGTAAGTGTTGCTGCTGGTCATTGAAGTTTTGCCCTGTTTTCTTAAATGTGTGAGCACGTACTACCGTAATTTCCGCACTACAGAGCGCACCTGATTATAAACCGCACCCACTACATTTTTAGAGGAAAACCAATTTTGAACATACACAAGCCGCACCCGCATATAAGCCGCATGTGCCCACATTAAAATATGTCAACATATTTACAAAGAAAGATGGTACACAGAGAGAGTTTTCCAAGTTTTAATAATATAACTTAACAATCATAATAATATAACTTTCTTCCCAAACGTTGCCTGTGACGCGGCAGTAAAACGGTAGCAACATGGTAACAACACGCTAGCAACAGAATAGCAATGCGTCATATGCCTTTCGTTTTGCATTTTCCATGATGAGGGTATGTTCACGCTCATTTAATTTATGCACAAGACAAGAAGTTGCAGTCTTCCTCGACGCATATATTCCACCAGTCTTAATCTTACCTTTTCTACTCAAGCGCCCCTGGTGGCCGTTAGAAAAATTACATAAATTGGCCGCATCACTGAATAAGCCGCAGGGTTGAACATTTGGGAAAAAAGTAGCGGCTTATAGTCCGAAATTTACGGTACTTAAACGGTGATAATGGTTCATAAAGGTTCAAACTGTATTTCCGTGCGATGTTAGAGGTTTACTTTTCTCAAATACTAATTTAATCCAGAATCGAAGTCCTATGGTGCATTTGACGTTTCACTGTAATTCATTTGCTTTTACGCGAAGGAAAGGATGTGGCTTTTCCCTTGAACGTCTGTTTCCCTCTGGATGTGCATTTAGGGAAGAAGAGGAGCAACAAAGAGAGTGGGCCCAAAGGGAATAAAGAGGTAGCTAAAACACAAACATCAGGGCTTTTCCTGGCTCAAATTGAGGCAGAGGCGGTACCATGCTGACCATGCGTCGTGACGTGAACGTATTCTATAAATTCAACGGATTCGCTTTCTTTGACAGGAGCCATACTTTAAGAGTTCCAATAAGAATACCGTATGACCGTTAGCATGTTGAAGCATTTGTTTCTTAAAACTTGCAAGCTAGCAAAGCTAACAGGGCTAACGTCATCCGGCCATAAATCAGAAGCGAGGCTCGTGTCCGTATTTCCTTCTGTCAGGGTATGCAGACGCATGACACCTCCTGTCTTAGAAGATAGCGGCGGGCTCGGAAGGCTAAACTGTACGCGGCGAGCGGTTTAGTAGCCCGCGAAAGTCAAGTCGATGCTAAAAGGTTGGTCGCCAAGTGCCCACAACGTCATTGGTGAAATCCGATGAGCCATTGGCTCCTCTTTGGCAGAAGGTTTGCACTTTTACTTTCTTGACAGCGCGGCTGTCTTCGTTAGCTTTCAGAACGCCGTCGTACCCTTGACTGTCCTTTTTAAAAAAATGTTATTAGATTTATTTGACAAGACCTCGTCATTCTTGACGTTTATCGCGCATCCTGAATTTGCGGTGTGTTTTGGGGGCGGCGCTTGAACCGTTGCTTCAGGTCTTTCTTGTGCGGTGCTGTCGATATAGCGCCCCCATAGTGGCAGAACGCTGCAACTGCAGTTAAAATACAAAGCTGCCGCAGAGGGACATCGATTGGTTGGGGGCGGCCCGCACAATTTTGAACGCAGGAAAAACCCTGGACAATGCAACACACGGCATTGTCAAGACAGCAGTGTATTGTTTTTTTTTGCACACAACAAGATGCTGAAAATTAACTCACTGGCAAAACTACTTAAAAAAAAAAAGACCGCAACTAATAGGCCCACTACAGAAGTGTCACATGTGTTTCCAGTCATACTGTGCTAATCTGGAACTGTAATTGACACACGACGACCTGCTTGTTCAAATGGCCACTGTAACTTTTATCAGGTCACTGCTGTGGTAAGGTTGGATGTTTCACATCGTCTCAGTCAGTGTTCAGCGCTGTGATGTTCTTGCGTCTCGGTCATCCGTCGGGATGACGCCCGACACAGTTGAATCGACTCTTATCCATTTAAATACTGACTCCCTGTCTTTATCCCCCCCACCACCCACCCTACTCGCTCTCTCTCAGGGAGCGTCTCCGCCTTTTGACAGCGCCCCTCTTCTCTTTCATGTACAAGTTGACGACTTCAAACAAGAACAGCAAGATGAAGTCGAGATGCCCCGCACAACCAAAGGTGCCTCGGCTTGTGTTAAGTTGTACTTTAACTGCCCGACATACCGCATCTTGAATACGTGCACATTTGCAGAATATGTAGTTTTGCTTTCCAAGAAGACTCACGCCGATATCTTCTGTGTCCACGTGCAGATATTTCTGGTGAAGAAGAACATGTGATTTCAAACGACCTCTTACCATTTGTCTGCCAGACAATTGAAGTGAAAACGGAGAATGAAGAGGAGTCCGTTAGCTCCTCCCACTTGTACCCTTTTCAAATCTCTCCCGTGTCTTCATTTGGCGGTGAGTAGGCACACAGGCACGTCACATGGCGCCAAATTCGTGGGACAATTACAAGTACAGTATTTTCACGACCATTCGGCGCACCGTGTTGTAGGGCGCAGTCTCAGTAACGGGTGCTATTTCTGTATTTTACACGTACACAAAACGCACTGTATTATTGGGCGCAGCCAGGCGTGGTAAAACATACGCCAGTTTAAACATACGGCAGTTTAAACATACGGCATGCACGCACGCACGCTAATAACACGTTAGCTTGAAGCATAGCGTAGCATGCTAAGACATGCTAAAAACACGTTTTTAAAAAGGCAACGGAAGCCAAACTGAGATCGGTTGTACTTTATTTAGCCATCTTACAACGTACTCACGTTTTTCGATCAATCATCACCCAGAAATCCATCAAAGTCCTCATCTTCTGTATCCGAATTGAACAATTGTGCAAGTACCGTAGTCCATAAAAAACGCCGGGTTCCCTCTCGTTGTCAGAGTCACTCATTGCCATGTGGCTCCACAGAAATTATGCTCGGCCACTTACACGCCCACCCTTCACTGATTGTCAGGCTGCTTTCCCGCATGCCTGGCCTCACTCACGTCCTCACTCGCGGCCACTTACACGCCCACCCTTCACTGATTGGCCGGCTGCTTTCCCGCACGCCTGGTCTCACTCGCGGCCACTTACACGCCCACCCTTCACTGATTGGCCGGCTGCTTTCCCGCACGCCTGGCCTCACTCACGTCCTCACTCGCGGCCACTTACACGCCCACCCTTCACTGATTGGCCGGCTGCTTTCCCGACGCCTGGTCTCACTCGCGCCACTTACACGCCCACCCTTCACTGATTGGCGGCTGCTTTCCCGCACGCCTGGCCTCACTCACGTCCTCACTCGCGGCCACTTACACGCCCACCCTTCACTGATTGGCGGGCTGCTTTCCCGCACGCCTGGTCTCACTCGCGGCCACTTACACGCCCACCCTTCACTGATTGGCCGGCTGCTTTCCCGCACGCCTGGCCTCACTCACGTCCTCACTCGCGGCCACTTACACGCCCACCCTTCACTGATTGGCGGGCTGCTTTCCCGCATGCCTGTTCACGCTCACTTCCGCCTTTTCTCCATATAAACAGCGTGTCGGCTCTCAGTCAGGATTTGGAACTCGTCTCATACACTAGACGCTTCGCATTATAAGGCGTTCTGTCCATTTTGGAGAAAATTGAAGACTTTTAATGGCGCCTTATGTTCGTGAAAATACGGTAGATTTGTGATGTGGAATAAGGTTTCCGGAATCGGAACCAAAATTAAGCAACACATGCTACTACTCTTGCTATAATGTTGTTCACTGACGTTCCTGATCTTCTCAACCGTGCTAGCCGATGCTAGCGAGGCTAACTACTATTCTTATCCACAACCAGCTTATTTCCATACTCTCACACCCACCCAGATTTTCGAAGGCACGTTTCGCCTTGTTGGTCGGAGGGTTAAACTCGGGTGACGGCAGCCGACTGCCGAGTTGAAAGTTGTCTGTACATCGGCCGAGTGGTAGACGAGACGTCAGAACTGCGATCGGCGATTAGTCGACTTCAAACTTTCAATGTCAACGTGTTGTAGTGAAGTCGACAAGGCGGCTGACGGGACAGTGAACGGCGCTTCACAAAAATCCTGAAAAAGGAGCACAGTGAGAGAAGTGAGCGATATTGTAGCTCACTGGTGTCAAACTCAAGACCTTGGGGCCAGATCTGGCCCGTCACATTGTTTTATGTGGCCCGCGAAAGCAAACCAAAAATGTCAACTTTCAATGATGCTTGCTAAAAATTTTAAATTCTCCTATGTCATGAATAAGAGATATTGTAAGAATTTTCTTTTTACCAAACCCCTCATTAGACTCACTTAAACATAAATTGAATAAGCCATTATTTGTGACTTCTTGATATGGTTTGACAGACAGAACAGCCCTCCAAGGGAAACGGTGACTACAATGCGGCCCGTGACCAAAAAAAAAAAAATGAGCTTGACACCCGTGAATAATTGCCATAAGTGACATAATCAATTCGCAAATTGGCAGTGACTCTCGAGTGTGCTGTTGATGCCACAGTGGCGTTTTCGATTGTTCTTTTTATTTATAAAGCATGAACAACATAGGCATGTGACGGATCGCGTGGTTCACTTTAATGGTTTGTATGATTGTTTATGCGAACACAAGGGAAAGGGTTACATTATTCCTTCTTTATGTCACCAGAGTCTGTATAGCATTCGTCTTATCTTATCTAGAGCTGGGAACAGAGTGCTCATGCTTGTGAAACAGACCATAACTGCTCAACGTGTTCTCAGCTCGGAGCAAAATAAGCCAACTGTGAAATGAACCAATCATTGTGACAACCTCGACTCTACCGTGTCTTGAAGCCCAACATGTCATTTCTGAAGTGGATCACAGAATTGATTTTCTCTATTTTTGGTTGCAGTTTCTCATCGGCTTGCTAATCTAACCCAGTCATTGCAAGCACAGCCGAGTCGATCACTTTTGTAGCTGTTATCAATCCGTCCTCACTGCTTGTCCGATTGATGATTGATAGGGGGTGACGATACGGGGGGTTTGAATCTGTCCTTTTTTTTTGTCACTGTTTTTTTTTGTTGTTGTTTTGGAAAATCAGGAGTTGCGGTTGCGTTTCCTTCACTCCGCGGTGCTCGGTTCAAAATGCGCCGTTTGCTGCGTGCAAATTTAAATTTTGGTCTCCTTACAGGGAGCGACACGGACAGCGACATTGAGGACAGCCAACGGGTGAGTCGAATGTTCTGCACAAACGCAAACACACACGCACACACACACACGCAGGCATGTATGCGCGCACCCACGGGATGGCCTTGGCCACGAACTCCGAGTATCAAACATTAACAGGCTTGTTTTATAGTCCAATGTACCTGCATCGAATGGAACACACTGAGGTATGCACAAAACAGATTCAATTGCCCTCAGGACCCCCATTTCTCCATAAATTGGATTTCTGAAGTGATAATAACGGTAAACATGGAAAAAAAAGTAAGTACAGCTGTGACTGAGCGTGCCGTCTCGAGCTGTGTGACTCGTATGCCGATTTATAAGCTTGTATCATCGGGAATGTAGTAAAGCAGAAATACTCTAAACGAGGGATGGCTGGGGATGATTACCTGATCGGAAATCCGGACCAATCACGTGATTGTCAACTGACCGAGGTATCGAGTGACAAAGATGGCTTTTATTCATTTTCGAACCCTTTAAAGCTAAAAAAATACAAAAAAATGTGCAAACATCTTGCCCAATAAAACATGTTCTGATCATTTAAAATCATTATTTTTATGATTATAATCAGCAGTTAGTGACGCCAACAGAGCCGCACGCGCACACACACCACACACACACGCTCAGCTCCTCCCCAAGCAGTGGCAGAGTGGCGGTTTAGACTTGGAGGGAGGAAAGCTGCTCCTAAACACGGCCGCCTTGCCTGATATAAAGACGCGTCCTAAGCTAAATGTCATCCCCGAAGGGTTGAGAGCACGGCAGACAGGTTTGCGACGCGTCAAAACGACGTTAACTTCAAATAGAAGTCAAATTATTTGGTGACAAGCAAGCTTGTCTCCCCGCTGCTTGCATTCAAGCAAAGTCATAAATCAATTGGGTGTCGTTTCAAACGGGGCAAGTCACGGACGGACGTAGCCAACGACTCGGTCGCCGCGGGAACTCCTCATTTTAGATTCGGACTCGGGTGATTAAAAAAGCGTGATGGGGCACATCGCTACCTTGTATTTAAGAATGACAAAATAAAATACAAGTTTCAACCCATGCCATCATTGAAGCGGACAATTAGGCAGCACAATTTGATCCCAGTCTGTCAGCACGTCAGAAATGCCCGCCACGCGTACGTATGTCTACTCAGAGTATGAGTACCGTCATTTCCGCACTATAGAGCGCGCCCGATTATAAGCCGCACCCACTCCATTTTTAGAGGAAAACCAATTTTGTACATACACAAGCCGCACCCGTATATAAGCCGCATGTGCCCACATTAAAACATGTCAACATATTTACAAAGAAAGACGGTACACAGAGAGAGTTTTAATAATATAACTTAACAATAATAATAATATAACTTTCTTCCCAAACGGTGCCTGTGACGCGCCAGTAAAACGGTAGCAACATGCTAACAACACGCTAGCAACAGAATAGCAATGAGGGTATGTTCACGCTAATTTAATTGATGCACAAGACAAGAAGCTGCAGTCTTCCTCGACGCATATATTCCACCGGTCTTCATCTTACATTTTCTACTCGGGCGCCCCCTGGCGGCCGTTAGAAGAATTACACAAATGGGCCGCATCACTGTATAAGCCGCAGGGTTGAAAGTTTGCGGAAAAAAGTAGCGGCTTTTTCAGCATCCTTGTCATTTTGGTCCTTTTGCCGTGACTCCGCAGGGTGTCAATCCAGCCTGGAGGTTGGATCACGGCAGGTCAGTTCTGAGGTTGTCTTCCTCTTCCCTACCCGGCATGGCCACCTTCGTTCGAGGGAGCAAGCCTTGCTGCAGAATCACCACCACGCGAGACCCCGACCCGCTCATCAGCTATCACCCCGACGGCTGGCCGACGCCCTACGGCCACAACTCCCTCACGTCTTCCATACCCGCCGGCCACACTCACGAGATGCGGGCCAGTGTCATTATGAAAACCTCAGATGTCACCTCCTCCTAACCTCAAGACGACAAGTTCCTAGTTTTATTTAAGTCAGACATTACCAAGCAGGGGATTGCTGGGCCATCATTGATTGGCGTTGCCGCGTTTCGGCGTCTTGGCCACAAGGACGCCCTGTTTGAATTCGTCTTCTGCAAATGCGCTGCCGGCATTCAAGACGATCCACAGGCATTTTGGTTTACTTTGCATCATAACCGTTGGAGCTGCGTGGGCGCGCGTCTTTCGCGTGGGGAGGTGGCTGGAAGTCAGTGTGTTAATTACAGATACAATAATTCTGATCAGAATGACCTTTTCAATGCGTTATTTGCAAACATTTTGAAGAAGAAGACGACAGAAGAACAGATTCCAGCAAATAATGACTCCAAAAGCATTTGCTGAAGTTGACAATCTTACACAATCAAAGGTAACCTCAAACCTTTTTTTTAGGTCCCTACCCTGCATTCGGGACTGGCCGTACGTAGGATTGTGAAATCTCTTGATTGGCAGCAACCTTATGCGCTTTCCCAAAACTTCAAAATGTAAATTCTGCGTGACTCAACCCATCGCCTCATGAACGTTGCCAGTCGGCGGTAGAATAAATCGGCTCGGAACAAGTGCGATTTGAAACGGTAGTTTGCTCGCAGGATGCAGCACGCGTAGAACCGGTTTGACCAGCTCGTATTCATTCCTCCGGTTCATACCTGCCATAAGTTATGCCTCCGTATAGCACACTTCATATCTTTTCAATGCAGCGGTTCTGCCACGGCGACTCCCCCACAGAAAGGTTTTAAAATGAGCAAACAAGCCGGATTGGAATTGTCGCAATTATATTTAAATATAAATACAACTTACTTCATCATGTACATCCAATTTCACAGATATGCAAAGCACTGTGCTGTTCTTTTGATTGAAAGCACGTTAAGTTAGTTGAACTCATTCCGTACCGGCCGATTCCGGACCTCGTCTGAAAAGACGTTTAAAAACGTCTTTGGGAGTGAATGAGTTCATGACCGCTGCGAACGGGAGCAAACTGCACGCAGAGCCCGTTCAAGCGTTCCCGCGAACGCCTGCTTATTTGTTTTCGGATGCACTTAAAGCGCGTTTTGAAACCTCTTTCGATTTTACTTCAATTTGACTTTGACGTGCGGATTTACTCATACAGGTGGACTCCAAAGTTATTCAAACGTCGCCGCAAAAGGTTACAAATAGTTTGTAAAGAAACAATTGGAAAAAAAAAAACAATTTGGATTGAGGAACACAACTAATATTACTAGCGGCGTGATGTCGCGAGACTAATATAAATGTGTACATCCGAAAATACGGTTTCAGCCGCACAACCGTATGCACGACGTCCTCCAAATTTGCCCTCGAATCAATTGGGTGTCGTTTCAAACGGGGCAAGTCACGGACGGACGTAGCCAACGACTCGGTCGTCGCGGGAACTCCTCATTTTAGATTCGGACTCGGGTGATTAAAAAAAGCGTGATGGGGCACATCGCTACCTTGTATTTAAGAATGACAAAATAAAATACAAGTTTCAACACATGCCATCATTGAAGCGGACAATTAGGCAGCACAATTTGATCCCAGTCTGTCAGCACGTCAGAAATGCCCGCCACGCGTACGTATGTCTACTCAGAGTATGAGTACCGTCATTTCCGCACTATAGAGCGCGCCCGATTATAAGCCGCACCCACTCCATTTTTAGAGGAAAACCAATTTTGTACATACACAAGCCGCACCCGTATATAAGCCGCATGTGCCCACATTAAAACATGTCAACATATTTACAAAGAAAGACGGTACACAGAGAGAGTTTTAATAATATAACTTAACAATAATAATAATATAACTTTCTTCCCAAACGGTGCCTGTGACGCGCCAGTAAAACGGTAGCAACATGCTAACAACACGCTAGCAACAGAATAGCAATGAGGGTATGTTCACGCTAATTTAATTGATGCACAAGACAAGAAGCTGCAGTCTTCCTCGACGCATATATTCCACCGGTCTTCATCTTACATTTTCTACTCGGGCGCCCCCTGGCGGCCGTTAGAAGAATTACACAAATGGGCCGCATCACTGTATAAGCCGCAGGGTTGAAAGTTTGGGGGAAAAAAGTAGCGGCTTATAGTCCGGAATTGACGGTACTTTCAGCATCCTTGTCATTTTCATCCTTTTGCCGTGACTCGCAGGGTGTCAATCCGGCCTGGAGGCTGGATCACGGCAGGTCAGTTCTGAGGTTGTCTTCCTCTTCCCTACCCGGCATGGCCACCTTCGTTCGAGGGAGCAAGCCTTGCTGCAGAATCACCACCACGCGAGACCCCGATCCGCTCATCAGCTATCACCCCGACGGCTGGCCGACGCCCTACGGCCACAACTCCCTCACGTCTTCCATACCCGCCGGCCACACTCACGAGATGCGAGCCAGTGTCATTATGAAAACCTCAGACGTCACCTCCTCCTAACCTCAAGACGACAAGTTCCCGGTTTTATTTAAGTCAGACATTACCGAGCAGGGGATTGCTGGGCCATCATTGATCGGCGAGCACGTCGCCGCGTTTCGGCGTCTTGGCCGCAAGGACGCCCCCTGTTTGAATTCGTCTTCTGCAAATGCACTGCCGGCATTCAAGACGATCCACAGGCATTTTGGTTGACTTTGCATCATAACCGTTGGAGCTGCGTGGGCGCGCGTCTTTCGCGTGGGGAGGTGGCTGGAAGTCAGTGTGTTAATTACAGTTACAATAATTCTGATCAGAATGACCTTTTCAATGCGTTATTTGCAAACATTTTGAAGAAGAAGACAACAGAAGAACAGATTCCAGCAAATAATGACTCCAAAAGCATTTGCTGAAGTTGACAATCTTACACAATCAAAGGTAACCTCAAACCTTTTTTTTAGGTCCCTACCCTGCATTCGGGACTGGCCGTACGTAGGATTGTGAAATCTCTTGATTGGCAGCAACCTTATGCGCTCCCCAAAACATGAAAATGTAAATTCTGCGTGACTCAACCCATCGCCTCATGAACATTGTTAGTCGGCGGTAGAATAAATCGGCTCGAAACAAGTGCGATTTGAAACGGTAGTCTGCTCGCAGGATGCAGCACGCGTAGAACCGGTTTGACCAGCTCGTATTCATTCCTCCGGTTCATACCTGCCATAAGTTATGCCTCCGTATAGCACACTTCATATCTTTTCAATGCAGCGGTTCTGCCACGGCGACTCCTTCACAGAAACAGTTTTAAAATGAGCAAACGAGCCGGATTGGAATTGTCGCAATTATATTTAAATATAAATACAACTTACTTCATCGTGTACATCCAATTTCACAGATATGCAAAGCACTGTGCTGTTCTTTTGATTGAAAGCACGTTAAGTTGTTGAACTCATTCACTACCGGCCGATTACGGACCGAGTCTGAAAAGACGTTTAAAAACGTCTTTGGGAGTGAATGAGTTCATGACCGCTGCGAGCGGGAGCAAACTGCACGCAGAGCCCGTTCAAGCGTTCCCGTGAACGCCTGCCTATTGTTTTCGGATGCACTCGAAGCGTGTTTTGAAACCTCTTTCGATTTTACTTCAATTTGACTTTGACGTGCGGATTTACTCATACAGGTGGACTCCAAAGTTATTCAAACGTCGCCGCGGGTGTAAAGAAACAATGGAAAAAAAAAACAATTTGGATTGAGGAACACAACTAATATTACTAGCGAGCGTGATGTCGCGAGACTAATATAAATGTGTACATCCCGAAAATACGGTTTCAGCCGTACAACCGTATGCACGACGTCCTCCAAATTTGCCCTCAAGTGCGATGCAATGGCGTCGTTGCTGTTTCGTTGGCATACTTTGGAGCCTCTTGAAGTCAACACTTTATAGTCAACCGAGGGCACATTTTGTTCTTTAATTGCGTCGACGGATGCGTGTGACGATCTCAGGGCAATCCTCCCACACCCCAACGCACCCAACCGGCAAACTCGCTGATAGGCTCGCTTCTTGGATCCTTTACAAGCTGCTTCAGCACTTTATAGTCTGTTTTGTGTGTGTGTGTGTGTGCATTCTTGATGTGTGCCTTCGACACTGTGCGTGGTGTCAAGCCATTTGTGCTTTCGCCTCCAATCAACGACAGGGATAAAAAAAAAAAAAAGATTGCAACTATTCCTCACCGAGTTACTCAGGTCGTAGTGTAAGAAATCCTCAGATGGAGGATTCTCAGGGCTTCAAGTGTTTAACCGTGCACCTTGATCAGTGAAGGTTTGTGTCGAGCATTCGAAATGACTCGAGAGTCTTGAGCCAGTGCCGCCGCCTCCTTGAAGTTGAAAAGCAGATGTATTTTGACTGTCACTCAAGTTAATTATTTTGAAACAATCACACTCTCTCATCATCCAGAACCACCAATGAGTCTGCTCCCATCGGCACCCGTCCGCGCGCATCCGCGCCCATGCAACGCCCTCGCGACATTGGCGTCAAGACGCGCTATTCTCTGGACCGCGATGGCTTGTTTTCATTCTCCCTGCAAGCGCCGTCCCGTCCGTCTGACAATAGAATTTCTTCTGCAAAGGAAGTATTCCGCCAACTTTTGTTGTCGAATCATCGATCAAGTGTTCATACGCTAGTTCTCGCTAGCGTGACATGGAATGTGCACTGTTAAAAAAAAAAAAACATCACCAAAATATTCCAAGTTTTGTGTTTTCCCCAAACAATTCAGCAATTCGTTTTGGAGCAAACAACTCGCTTGCTTTGTTGTGCTAACATTGTTGACCTAAACGCTAATACTTTACGTTA
The DNA here is from genome assembly GCA_026261675.1 of Hippocampus mohnikei. Taxonomy (NCBI): domain Eukaryota; kingdom Metazoa; phylum Chordata; class Actinopteri; order Syngnathiformes; family Syngnathidae; genus Hippocampus; species Hippocampus mohnikei. The sequence continues at coordinate 754,188 of JAKGUB010000557.1, read as the reverse complement.
TACATTTTGTCCAACATAAATAACTGTTTGTACCCCCCCCCCCCCCAAAAAAATGCTAATTGTGTTTTTTTTACAGAGTATCCTAGCGTACTTTGGAAACGGGGTAGACTCAAACCTGGTTTCCTGCCTTCAGATGTACTGAAGCTTGGCATGACGAATATGTTGGCTATATCTCAACCCAATCGAGTGTGATTTTACTCAGTGTAGAGCAGAAAAAAAGATAACATCCACTTACCGTAATTTCCGCACTATAGAGCGCACCTGATTATAAGCCGCACCCACGGCATTTTTAGAGGAAAACCAATTTTGTACATACACAAGCCGCACCTGTATATAAGACGCATGCGCCCACATTAAAACATGTCAACATATTTACAAAAAAAGAGTTTTCAAAGTTTTAATAATATAACTTAACAATAATAATAATATGACTTTCTTCCCAAACGGTGCCTGTGACGCGGCAGTAAAACGCTAGCAACATGGTAACAACACGCTAGCAACAGAATAGCAACACAGTATAACAGGTCTGGTAAAAGAACATACCGGTACTTGTAAAAATCACGGTGAGCCGTCGTTTATGCCAAGTTTACGTGCAGCAGCTCTGTTTCCTTCTTGATCGGACAGCTCGATTGCTTTTAGTTTGAAAGCTGCGTCATATGCCTTTCTTTTTGCATTTTCCCATGATGAGGGTATGTTCACGCTAATTTAATTGATGCGCAAGACAAGAAGTTGCAGTCTTCCTCGACGCATATATTCCACCGGTCTTAATCTGACATTTCTACTCGAGCGCCCCCTGGCGGCCGTTAGAAAAATTACATAAATTGGCCGCATCACTGTATAAGCCGCAGGGTTGAAAGTTTGGGAAAAAAGTAGCGGCCGCTTATAGTCCGGAATTTACGGTACTTGTGCTCTCAACTGTACATGAAACAGATGAAGAAACACGCTCACGAAAAAAGTTGTCGTTCTGCTTTTGAATGACTTCATTTCTCTTTAGGCAAGCGCGTATAGCATTCCTGCTCAAATTGTCCACCAAATCACAAAATGCAGATGGCATATAAAGTTCAGACGACGACATTGTACGGAGAATGTTTAGTCATTGCCCGTCGCTCATATCGGAAGCCTTTTGCTTTGAATGCCAGCAGCAAAGAAGCTGAAGCTTGGAAACCCCCCCGAAGCATCGATGCGATTGGAAATCTGCTGTATGCTGTATATATATAGTTTTGAAAAATCAAATTCAATTTGCAATGGGTTTTAAGAGCTCTGATCGCCTTACCAGACGTGCCTTGTTTGTTTTGATTCCTTTGTCAAACATGTCAGCAAGTTTTCCATCCTCTTCAGGTATTTACCTTACTCTGCTTTTACTCACCACCGACACCACCGCGCGCAATAATCGTTGAACGGACCAAACGAAACCATTGTTGTTTATGCTACCAATCGTGCTTTACCGTAAACGCGCTAAAGGGCTAGCTAGCGTCAACTCACTCTGCCAATCTGTCCAGTAGACCGAGGTTAAATGAAAGCGGTATCATTTACGAGCCCATAACACGTTTTGAACGCAGTGTCGATGTCGAATTGAAATTATTGATCTAATTTATGCATTTTGGATTGCATGAAACCATTGTTGTTTATGCTACCAATCGTGCTTTACCGTAAACGCGCTAAAGGGCTAGCTAGCGTCAACTCACTCTGCCAATCTGTCCAGTAGACCGAGTTTAAATGAAAGCGGTATCATTTACGAGCCCATAACACGTTTTGAATGCAGTGTCGATGTCAAATTGAAATTATTGATCTAATTTATGCATTTTGGAGTTCAACTTCTTAAGGGCTGCGGGTTGTGTTCTGTCTCTCACGCTTTATGTGAATTCGATTGCGTTTGTGATTTTGCTTTGAAACTGGCAACCGGTTGACCTTTAGAGTCTTCATTTGCCGTCTTGCAGTGCTCTTAACCGCCTCAGAGGCAATATACTGTACGCACAAACAGTGAACTTTGGTTGTCTGCTGTAAAATGATTACGGCAAAGCCGTGCCGTGTACTCCACGAATACGCAAATGAAACGCCGATGCAATTTAAGTTATCCATAAAGAACAATTTTTATTTGAGAAGGAACAACGGGGCAGTGTGCCAATTATTGACACTGCGCTTGATATGATGAATCGCTGTGTAAATCTGAATAAAGACTCTTGTTTTTTTTCTCCTGGTGCCTCATTTTTACAATGTTGAACAGATGCAGATTGCTTTGAGTTTGCGGCCATAAAGGTCAGAGTCCGGTTTTTTTTATGGCTTTACTCAGAGAAATAACTTCTACCTGTGGTGAACTTAAAATAAATACAACTATCGGCACGACTGTTGGAGTTGCATTGTGAGAAAAGATACATCCTGTGCCAAAGGTTTACAAGTTTGTACGCGTCTGGCTTGTGCAAGACCGACAGTCCGTTGATGCACCCAAAAAAAAAAAGGTTTCCCCTCGCAGAGGTTACTTTGCAAGTCTCTTTCAGTTTGACTAAAAACAAACGGTAACTGCTGTTTCGGTTTCAGTAACCGTTCTCATGTTTGGACTTCCTTCCCGTCTTTGAAACCACTTGCCTGCTTTGTTCGCTCTTAGAATGGGTACATAGTTCATTTTGCAGACGCAACTTCCTTGACGTTTTCTTTTCCACACACTCCATTTGGATCGCCATTTCCTCCAAAACGTCCGACTTCACGTCTCCCCACTTTCCCTAATCCAAATGACACCGTGTCACCCGTCTTTCTGTACGTTTTGGAGGGGTGTCCAACTTATTTCACATTGTGGGCCACAAACGGCCTCGGTAGATATCAAGCGGGCCAGAGCGTTAAAATGATACCATACTCTGCTATAAATAACCAAAATATCGGAATTTAATTTAATGTCGGAATTTAATGAACATATCTTTTACAAACAAATGTGCAATTTACTTTTATCGTTCACATTTATGCATTGCAACCGAGCCCGCTGATTGTACAAAGGCACAAAACTTTTAACAAGTAATTGGTATTGAAAAATATACCGTAATTTCCGCACTATAGAGCGCACCTGATTATAAGCCGCACCCACGACATTTTTAGAGGAAAACCAATTTTGTACATACACAAGCCGCACCCGTATATAAGCCGCATGTGCCCATATTAAAACATGTCAACATATTTACAAAGAAAGAGAGAGTTTTCAAAGTTTGAATAATATAACTTAACAATAATAATAATAATAATATAACTTTCTTCCCAAACGGTGCCTGTGACGCGGCAGTAAAACGGTAGCAACATGCTAACAACATGCTAGCAACAGAATAGCAATGCGTCATATGCCTTTCTTTTGGCATTTTCCATGACGAGGGTATGTTCACGCTAATTTCATTTATGCACAAGACAAGAAGTTGCAGTCTTCCTCGACGCATATATTCCACCTTTTCTACTCGAGCGCCCCTGGCGGCCGTTAGAAGAATTACACAAATTGGCCGCATCACTGAATAAGCCGCAGGGTTGAAAGTTTGGGAAAAAAAGTAGCGGCTTATAGTCCGGAATTTACGGTAGTAATGCACTTTAAGATTAAATGAGGTCGATAAAGAAAGGAATTTTTAAACCATTTACACATGTGAGTGAATGTGAAACCTAAATTTAATCCCCGCCTACACCTTACAAACTAAAGAGAGTGCTATTAAATGTGTAAAGAAGAAAGTATTCACGTCTTGTAAATGTGTAAACTTCATACATGAAAAACAAATATATCGTCGGAGAATACGGCGTTGATGCCTAATGCTATTTCGCTAGCAACTAGGTAGCTGGCTTTTAGCGCTATTTCACTGACTTGTCGGCTCTGTACGAAAGTTGAGTGCTCTTTTCCTCAGACCTGCCTGCAATTCGTTGATCTGAGCTCTTCTCAGTTGTCCTCGCGAGCCGTCATATTTTTCGCTGGCAAGACTCTCGTCGTGGTGTCGAGCAATATATTCCTTCCAAACCGAAACTTGTTGCAAACTCACCAAGCACAAAGGTTTGCCGTCCATTTCTATGAATAAATAGGACGTGGTCCATTTTTCATTGAAAATTCTACACTCCCGATCTACTTTTCTCCGTTTGGATAATGTCATTTTTTGCTCATGAGGGTGTAGGAGAGGGGTTACAGGCTAGGGTAGAAACAACGTCGTAACAGATGGCGCGTTGATACCATCTGTT
>JAKGUB010000557.1:655000-745000 GCA_026261675.1 Hippocampus mohnikei | reverse complement strand
CTTCGCCCCCCTACTCATCTCCAAAGCCTCTCAATTCCATTCTAAAGACGACATTGATAATATGATTCTGGTTGTTGATTCTTTAATGTGCATTTGGGCATAAAAAGAGCTATACGGATTTCAAGCGGAAAACGTCGCGAATGACCCCGGAGCCGCTTCCAGGTGACTGACAACCATCTCAATTCACCTTCACGCTTACGGGCAATGAAAAGGCTTCAATTAGCAGCCTTTTTTTCCTTTTTTTTGGTATTTCCTTTCCTGCATATATCCACACGCACACTAACGGCAAAGCATTACTGGCGATGTTCGGACAAAACAAAGGCTCACAGAGGCAAACGGCCATAAGAAAAGCACTGAATCGATGGTCATATTAATTAATGTCAGTTACCCTGGCAACCACCGACTGAGAAGGAAGATAGAGCACAAGATGAAAGTAAGAACGAGAGAGAGAGAGAGAGAGAGAGTGCAGGAAACAAAGTCGGAGCCGAAGTCCAACATGTTGGCCATTATTTCAAATAACCGCAGAAAATTCATGAAGTGATTCTTGCAGTCAAAAAAAGTGTTTTTTGTCACGATGCGTCGGGTCTGTGTTGGATGTTACGAAGCCGTTTCATTCTCTTTCTCCTGAGTTGCAGCCAAAATCAGCCACGCCATAATTCTGCTCCGTTGCTTTGATATGCGACGTAAAATGGAAGTATGAAGTGCCTCGGAGATGACATCTGTTGTGATTTGGAATCGCATCCATGAATTTGACTTGTTGTCGACACAGAATACTTTAAGGAAGTAGTTCTGCTTGAATGTCTTTTTCTTTCTTTTCCTTTTGTCTTTTGTGCCAAATGGAAGGTTTTCCGTCAAAATGTCAGCGACGACTAGAGTTGTTTCCAATACAATAATTTGTTGGGTAAGCAGTACGTTACGTTTAGATCTACCGTATTTTCACGACCATTCGGCGCACCGTGTTGTAGGGCGCAGTCTCAGTAACGGGTGCTATTTCTGTATTTGACACATACATTTTTTTTTGTGCACATACACATGCACGCACGCTAAAAACACGTTAGCTTGAAGCATAGCGCAGCATGCTAAGACATGCTAAAAACACGTTTTTAAAAAGGCAACGGAAGCAAAACTGAGATCGGTTGTACTTTATTTAGCCATCTTACAACGTACTCACGTTTTTCGATTAATCATCACCCAGAAATCCATCAAAGTCCTCATCTTCTGGATCCGAATTGAACAATTGTGCAAGTACCGGTAGTCCATCAAAAACGCCGGGTTCCCTCTCGTCACTCTCATTGCCATGCGGCACGCCCACCCTTCACTGATTGGCCGGCTGCTTTCCCGCATGGGTGGCCTCACTCACGTCCTCACTCACGGCCACTTACACGCCCACCCTTCACTCATTGGCGGACTTCCGCATGCCTATCGTCACTCACTTCCGCCTTTTCTCTATATAAACAGCGTGTCGGCTCTCAGTCAGGATTTGGAACTCGGCTCATACACTAGACGCTCCGCATTATAAGGCGTCCTGTCCATTTTGGAGAAAATTTAAGACTTTTAATGGCGCCTTATGGTCGTGAAAATACGGTAATTGATTTCCATGTTTATTGATGCACATGCATGAAGTGACACAGTCGCGTATTTTGTTGTGATCTTCTCATATGTGAAACATTTCCCGAAAAGCCTCCGTGACTTCAATACCGCATGTTCATTATCCTGAACAAAATCCTCGAGACACGATTCCAATTTCCTTCTATTCCTCTCTCCAACTTCCACCGCTCACCCCTTCGCTCTTGCAACCAGTTTCGAAAAGCCGACTACCCGATAAGTGTCAAGCCCACTGGCTGTTAAAAACCATCATCATATTCCCATAATGAAATTCTTCAGGTGAAGCGTAACGCTAATTTGAACAAGTTTGATCTAATTCACCCGAACTTGAATGCTTCTCAGGATGGGATAATGAGCAATAACAGTCCCACTGTTCCCAAAACTATTTGTCATGTTCATGATACGCTGTTATTTTATATTATTACTGGAAACTGTTGTGATCCGAATGAGGTTAGAAACCTTTCGCATCGGCATTCATTCATCAGCTGCCATTAAAAAAAAAAATTAAAAACTCATCAGGCTCACAAATTGAAAGGAACATTTACAGTAAGTTACTGTTTACAAAAGGCAGTCCAAAATGAAACACCGTACATCAGGGGTGCCCATTACGTCGATCGCGATCGACCGGGAGATCGCGGACTGGTCCCAAGTCGATCGTGAGGAGAGTCAAGGAGAAAAAAACTTTGTGCATGTTAGTCATATATTTTTTTGTGTTAATCTACACCACGCCGTAATCATCCTATCAGTCTCAATTTCACAAAAGTATTTAAAAAACTAAAATAAAATAAAGCAGGTAAACCTTTAACCTACGGTAGCGCTCTGCAGTCTGCAATTGCAGCTCGTGATCAGAGCTGTTGCTGCGCTATATCTTTGGTCGTTATCGTTATTCTCATTCAGAGTTGACTCAAGAAATTATATAAATAGAATCTGTCAGATAAAGTCGTCGATAAGGTCTCAAGAACCAAATGCATCATGCTTGAATTGATTGTCGATTCCAAATCCCCCCCCTTGGGAATTATTGATAAATTAAAACCAACGAAGGATTTGGGTAAGCCTCGTAAGCAACACACTGACGCGAAGGGTAGGCCACCATTAAAACAAAACAGGGGGAGGGGGGAGTAAAATGTGTCTGCTCTGCACCGTGACCGCCCGGAGCAGCGCATAAAGTTGTAGATAGCGTGTGGCGACACAGAGACGCTGCTCTGTTTACTCTTCAATAAAACTGTCGCAGCGCATACAGGGGAGAGAAACGGAAACTCCAGTACACAACACCATAGAACTTTATTTGTACGGCGCATTTCACAACGGCTGCAGCTGCGACAAAGCATCTTGTCCGAATAACATAACACGGCAACAAAAGGAAGCCAGAACAGTCAATTACCTGTAAAACATAAATGATTGACACTACCATATACAGAAAACAAGGATACATTCCACAGCCCCGAGGCACCAGGCAGGGAGCCACTGAAGGGAAGCTGAAGGATTGGGATAATGTGCTCCCTGTTACGAGGTCCAGTTAGAAGGCGAGCAGCCGCATTTTGGACCAACTGGAGACCTTTGAAAGAGAGTACTGGCTGACTCCAAAATAAAGTGCATTACAATAATCTGAGGTGGAATGTAGTTATGGAATCCTGTTTCCAAGTGCTGCTGAGAAAGGAAGGCCTTTACCATTGTCATGTTTCCGTTTGTGACCAACGGGTGGCACTGTGGGGCTTTTCCCCTGCAGCTGCACACCTGTTGGTCGTTAGGTAATTACCGTATTTTCACGACCATAAGGCGCCATTACAAGTCTTCAATTTTCTCCAAAATGGAAAAGACGCCTTATAATGCAGAGCGTCTAGTGTATGAGCCGAGTTCCAAATCCTGACTGAGCGCGCTTCTGGCCGACACGCTGTTTATATAAAGAAAAGGCGGGCGTGAGTGACGACAGGCATGCGGAAGTCCGCCAATGAGTGAAGGGTGGGCGTGTAAGAGGATGCTAAAGGCACGTCCCTTGCTGGTACCAGTCGCCAATGAGTGAAGGGTGAGCGTGTAAGAGGTGAAGAGAAAAACGTGAGTACATTTGTGTACCGTCTTTCTTTGTAAATATGTTGACATGTTTTAATGTGGGCACAAGCGGCTTATATACAGGTGCGGCTTGTGTATGTACAAAATTGGTTTTCCTCTAAAAATGTAGTGGGTGCGGCTTATAATCAGGTGCGCTCGATAGTGCGGAAATTACGGTAAACATATTTACAAAGAAAGACGGTACACAGAGAGAGTTTTCAAAGTTTTAATAATATAATTTAACAATAATAATATAACTTTCTTCCCAAACGGTGCCTGTGACGCTGCAGTAAAACGCTAGCAACATGGAAACAACACGCTAGCAACAGAATAGCGACACAGTATAACAGGTCTGGTAAAAGAACATACCGGTTCTTGTAAAAATCACGGTGAGCCATCTTCATCTTCCTCCTGTAAACTGAAGCCATCAAAGTCACCGTCCTCAGTGTCGGAATTAAACAGTGTCATAAAGATCGGTCTTAATCTTACCTTTTCTACTCGAGCACCCCCTGGCGGCCGCTAGAAGAATTACACAAATTGGCCGCATCACTGTATAAGCCGCAGGGTTGGGAAAAAAGTAGCGGCTTATAGTCCGGAATTTACGGTATACGTACATCCACTGCCAATCAATACCAATATCCATACCACTGTCCGTATCTGCGCACTATAGTCGTCAGGACGGATCCGTTTGCCGTAACTATGTCGTCGGCTTTTGAGAAAACTCTCTCGGTGAGGAAGAGGGTGGCGATTACATCCAAGTAAGAAGGTGCCAATAGGACTCGATTTGAATAATACATTCATGAAGCTCCCAGAAAGCAATGCATTCCTTTGCCGTGTTAGGCAAATACTTCCTCCTTCAACTGCAGAGCGCCCTTAATGAAACCGGATTTATTATTTCCCACTCCGTGTTTATGAAGTGCGCAGTCACTGTGAGATGGCTCTCAGTGGCTGGGAATGTCCATCCATCTCTTGTTAGTACAACAGCGGGTGCAGCCGAAAGCCCCTGCTCAACAGATTGTGTGTGTGTGTGTGTGGTGTAAAAAAAATGTAAACTTGACCACACAGAGTTAAATGTGTCATGTCATTTTCTGACTGAAGAAGGTATATTTTGATCGTGCCATGGAGGGTAGTTTGAAAGGACCCTGCGAATGTTTAGTTCAATTTCATAATGCTTGTAAATGACTCATGTTTACTGATCCCAATCCATTGCTAGGGGTCGCTTCATGTTTCATAAGACAGGCTCTTGTGGGAAATGAACGAGAACAGCCTTCGTGTTTCATTAAAACTAAACCCTGGCACCAGGTTTAGGCGTTCCGCGGAGACGGAGGACAAAAAAGAAGAGATTCACAGCACCTCACTGGTGTCATGACTCATGCTCTCGCTCCTTCAGCACGCAGATTTCATGAACACCTGCACAGTCCACCGACATCCAATATAAGAGCAATTATTAAAAAAAAAAAAGTCTTTACAAAGGTAATAATGTTCCATTTCAGTCGACGCAGTCAGTGAGGTCTTATTGTTGTTATCGGCATGGAAACATACCGAGTTACAGTATAATATTTTGGTTCTTCCAGCTACACAAGGCATCGTAGAAACACCGTAGAAACATTTTACACGTATTATTTGTATTTATTTTTTTGGACAGGGGATCTGTGTGTGCACGCGCACCCAAGTGTGTGTATTGTGGCGGCCAAAGGAATGTCCCAGCAGAGTCATTAAAGACCCCCAGACGCGAGTCATTGACTCCCAATTATGATTTAATCTGCATGTGGGTGAATAATAAGAGGGATGATGTTAGTCACAGTAACACTAACTGTGTGTACACAAAACACAACGCAGACTGCTCGGCCAAAAAAAGGTTCTGCTGCTTAATCGTGGACATCTGTTCTCTAAATCAAGTGATTCATTGCCACGGTCGTCACATTCAGACTAAGATCCTGAAATTCACTTATAACCAGAGGTGGGTAGAATGAAAAAAAAAAAAGAAAAAAGGAATCTTCTTAATAATTACCATAAATTCCGGACTATAAGCCGCACAGCGATGCGGCCAATTCATGTAATTTCTCTAACGGCCGCCAGGGGGCGCTCGAGTAGAAAAGGTAAGATTAAGACTGCCGCGTCACAGGCACCGTTTGGGAAGAAAGTTATATTATTATTATTATTGTTAAGTTATATTATTAAAACTTTGAAAACTCTCTCTGTGTACCGTCTGAGGGCACCTGCGGCTTATATACGGGTGCGGCTTGTGTATGTACAAAATTGGTTTTCCTCTAAAAATGTAGTGGGTGCGGCTTATAATCGGGTGCGCTCTATAGTGCGGAAATTACGCTACTTGGGTAAGCATAAGCGCTCAGTGAATACTGGTCATGTGTTACGCTAATATATCCATTTTTAATGACTACCGTATTTTCATGACCATAAGGGACACTGACAAGTCTTCAATTTTCTCCAAATTGGACGTGGCGCCTAATGATTCAGGACGCCTTATATATGCACCAAAATGTTGTGTGACTTTGATGAGCGCTCCACTTGACTGACTTCCGCCGACACGCCGGTTAGAGAGAGGAAAGTCGGACGCGCCCGAGAACAGAATGTGGACGTGAAAGCGGACGCTAAAGGCACGTCGCCAGTAGGTGCATACAGCGCATCGTGCCAAGCAACCTCAGTTGAGCTAAAGACCCTCGAAAACGGCACATACGAAGAGGCACGCTTACGAAGCACAGTTTGAACCGCAAGCTACCAGTTATGGGAATCGAGCGGCCGTGAATTCAAGATCAACGAAACCATGGTGCTCGGTGCTTTCATTTGATGTAAAAGGGCAGTCCATCCATCCATCCATCCATCCGGGCTAGAAATACCAAGGCCCATCAACATCTGGCGGAAGTGAAGCATTTTCGGCCAATTTGCATTCCCCTCCGGGAGCGCGACGTCACGTGCAGTCGTCAACATGTTGTCAAGATTTCAAGTTGGAAATTCAGTCCCTGTTGTGAGTTTGTGTCAGCAAAAGAAAATTGGAAGGTACGTTGCACTCCGCTGTCCACAAAGTGCTATCTAGCTTTGTCAACCAACACTACTAATTGCACTTCATATTAAGTACAGTGATATCTCGGCTCACGAACTTAATTGGTTCCCAGAAAGTGTGTGTGAGTTGAAAAGTTCATCTTCCGAACATTTATTTCCCATAGGAAACCATTAAAATGAGAATAATCCGTTCCCAGGTCCCCATAAACATCATTTTCGACGAAATAAGCCTTAAAACTACACAAAAATATACCTTATTTGATGTATAATAAATGTGCTATTGTATTGAAATTAACGAAATAAACTGTACTGAATAATAAAGTTGTTTTATTTACCTTTGTGATCGTAGTTGATGGCTTGATGGAGGGGGAGGGAGGGGGAGGGGGGGGGGAGTTACGGTTTGGAAGGAGAGTCACCTTCCATAAGGACTGGAGGTAACTCAACGTCCGGTGTGGCTTCTCTTCTTTGCTTCTTAGAAGGAGACTCTTTAAAAACCTCTTCATTGACACCTGTTGTGTGTTAGCGTACTGCTACTGGGACGCTAAGTCACACAAACGCACACCTCGTTGGTGTTTTTCAATGATCTCCTTCTTCTGCTCAATCGTTATTTTCTTTAATGTCTTCTTAGGCTTAACACTAGCCTGTGGCGGGGTCTTTTTCGCTCCCATAATAGCAAAAGTGCCTATCAAACTCAAACCACGTCCGCATTCAAAGAAAGGGGGTGACGAAGTGAACGCCGTGATCGTGCGTCAGCTTCTCGCGGCCGCCACCGTGGCGCTGTTGGACCGCTTGGTTTGGTAACGTCCGCCGAAAACTAGTTCGTCAGCAGAGACAAAATGCTCGCGAAATTAATGTTCTTGAGGCGAAAAGTTCGTGAGCTAAAACGTTCGTGAGCCGAGGTACCACTGTATTTCCTGTTTGCAATGTAACTAATGAAGTCATATGTAATCCAATTTATTTACTCTTAAAATCAAGCCATCAATAATGTAACGACTACGTCATTTTTATAGTCATTGTAATCAGTACAACGATGAAGTTACTTCTTTCAGGTAACTGTGGCTACACTGTCAAGCATCGAGTCACCCGTGATCAACTTCCGCTCTATTCTTTAGAACCAAAGCATGATTGACAAATGGACAAAAATATCGACGAATGTACCAGTTCAGGTCCTTTCAGACCGCCCAACGAAAACACTTCAACGACAACAAAGGCAAATGACATCTTTATCAAATAGCATAAATGAAGGCAAATTCAGCCACAAGAAATTGTCCCGAATGAAATCCGTTTGAACACAAACACACCGCACAATAGGCAGTGATTACGGTCGGTGGAAAAACAGGAAGAAGGCAGCTCAGTGAATGACATTGTTGCTCTTTTTTCATGCTTCACTGACGAGTCAGTGCCCCTTTGATAACGGAAGCAGCTGTTAGGTAAAATAGAGTCAAACTAACTCAAGAAAGAAGTGTTTCTTTTTGTCAGAAACACTTCATTAAGTGTAAATAAAAAAAAAAAGTGTCTTGCATTAAGACGACTTGGATGAATAAAATGTCACCAGAACTGTAACAGAATAAAGGTCGGGTCGTCATTCCGCACCTCGGCTTATACGCTGACACACTAGATGTCGAGTTAATGGGGGAAAAAAAACACTTGGTCATTTCAAAGTCCAAGTGCAAAGTAGATTTTCTTTCCTTTTATGAGAAGTGGATCACAAAAATGTTGACTAATTTTTTTCACAGTTATTATATTATTATTATTATTACTGATAAAGGGAAACCAGGACATGATGGAGAATTGGATTCCTAGTGAGGAACAAAGGCAGAATTTTTATGATCATAAAAGTCTTTGTTTTAAAGGAGACCTAGGCATTTGTTTCACAATTTCAAACATTTCAAACACGTGTCTTGAGAAGAGAAGGAACTAACAACTTGGCGTCCGTGGGCATCACGTCGTCCCCATGAGTGGCCCGTTGGCCTGTTCTAAAAATAGCTCAACAGTGGCGGGACATTGTGATTTCCTCAAAATGGAGATGTGAACTTGAAATTGTGAAGACTTTCAGAGATTTATACCCATCCATCCATTTTCGGAACCACTTTATCCTCACACAAGGGTACTAAACAGCAAAACCAGAAGCTCGGCAAACTATCAAACCACCCATTGCTGGAGCCTATCTCAGTCATCTTCGGGAAGTAGGCGGGGGACACCCTGAACCGGTTGCCAGCCAATCGCAGGGCACACAGAGACCAACAACCATCCGCACTCACACCCAGGGACAATTTAGGGTGCTCAATCAGCCTGCCGTGCATGTTTTTGGAATGTGGGAGGAAACCGGAGTACCCGTAGAAAACCCACGCAGGCACAGGGAGAACATGCAAACTCCACACAGGGAGGCCGGAGCCGGAATCGAACCCGGCACCTCTGCACTGTGAGGTTGACGAGCTAACCGCTGGACCATCGGGCCCCTGAACTGGTCGCCAGTCTGTAGCAGGGCACATATAGAGACAAACAACCATTCACACCCACATTTACACCATAACTAAGTGGGAAATGATCGGGCGCCGCCCGCACACAAGTCAGACGAGTGTACCACTACACTATCAGCGACCTTGCCTCGTGCAAGTTGAACACATTTGTTATTTCAGTGTTGTGTATCAGTCTGGCAGGCACTCACATAATCAATAGCCAAGAAATACTGTAGCTCTCATTTCGAACAAAGTTTGGCATACAGCAGAATAAAATGCAGCAGAGCATTTACATTTTCTTGCAAATGCTTACGTTCCTCCCTCCACATGTGTCGGCACACCAAATGTTCCAAATGTAGTCGGATCTAATTCAAGTTTTGCATAAAGGGGGAAAAGGTCGCGCGACAGTCTCCCTAATGCAAAGGGGAGATGGATCATGAGCTTCTCCTTCCAGGGCAAAGGCATAAATTAGAGTCTTGTTCAGTCCCAGTGCTCTAAATGTTTACTCTGGTAAAAAAAGCAACCGAGAAGAAAAAGCGATATGCTTTATTTGTTTCAAACTGTTTACTGTTGTGACTTGGAAAGAAATCGAATCTTACGACCGGACCCCACAAATGCCTGATCAGCAAGTTTCAAGTTCAATTTTCTCGGATTGCCACCATGCACTGTTGTAGAGCTCCAAATGACAACAGAGGCTGTCTGAGGTCACTTTGCAAACGCTGCAGGTCCAGAACCTTCCTCGTTATTTTTTAGGCGATAAACCAAACCTGCAAGCATGGAAAAAATAATTTGACCTTTTTCAAGACAATGTAATTCAGCTGAGAAAACAAAGAGGGGAAAAAAAGAGCTCAGAGATTACAACAACACGATTTAAAAAACATCTTCTGCGAGAAAACATGTCATTATCATGTCATTTTTCCAAAAATGAACTCCCCCAATCGATCAAGATTGTTGCCTTTCCGAAAGAAATAAAGGAGCAACTTCCTGACAGTGCATGCTCCCCATTTTTTTTCCTGCTCTTATAAATGCTCAATTCATCCTCACCCAATAAAAACTTGAAGGGTTCGACAAACTTGCTTTCTCGTGAGCAAAAAACCCCATAAAAATCCATTGTTGTGTTTTAGTTTTAGTTTTAGTTTTATGATAGCAATGGCTCACTTTGTCAGGAATCGGCATTGGACGAGATCAAGAAAACCTGCCAGATGCATCAGTTGCACAAAAGCAAACAATGTGTTCAAAATATAAAATACGTCAGAAGAAAAGTGTCGAACTTTTGCAAGAAACCTGTTATGCGCTGCATTTTGGCAATCTGCGTTTTGTGGCGGGGCTTCGTGAAAGGTCACTCGTGGCTCGGACACCACTGTGTTCACGAAAAAAAAGAAAAATCTTGATGAGTGTACGGTGTATTGTGGGATACTGTGCTTAATCACACGTGACCTTTTCCCAACTCGTGAGCCATTTTGAGGCTGAACCCAATCCTTCCTGGCACAGGGCAGTCTGGATTGGATCGAATGGGATCCGTTCAGTAATTCATCTCGCTATGTCATTCATAGCAATGCACTTCCCTTCGTACACTGCTGGAATATACCGTAAATTCCGGACTATAAGCCGCTACTTTTTTCCCAAACTTTCAACCCTGCGGCTTATTCAGTGATGCGGCCAATTTATGTAATTCTTCTAACGGCCGCCAGGGGGCGCTCGAGTAGAAAAGGTAAGATTAAGACCGGTCTTTATGACACTGTTTAATTCCGACACTGAGGACGGTGACTTCGATGGCTTCAGTTCACGGGAGGAAGATAAAGACGGCTCACCGTGATTTTTACAAGTACCGGTATGTTCTTTTAGCAGACCTGTTATACTGTGATGCTATTCTGTTGCTAGCGTGTTGTTACCATGTTGCTACAGTTTTACTGCCGCGTCACAGGCACCGTTTGGGAAGAAAGTTATATTATTAATATTGTTAAGTTATATTATTAAAACTCTCTCTGTGTACCGTCTTTCTTTGTAAATATGTTGACATGTTTTAATGTGGGCACATGCGGCTTATATACAGGTGCGGCTTGTGTGTGTACAAAATTGGTTTTCCTCTAAAAATGTAGTGGGTGCGGCTTATAATCAGGTGCGCTCTATAGTGCGGAAATTACGGTATCCCTTCCAACAAAGGTAAGGAAGACTTTTCAAGAGAGTGACGGGAAACCCAAATTAGATGAAGATTTTCCGAAGTGATGTTGTGTGGAAGAACAAACAGTTGTGATTTGAAAACGGGCATCTCATGCTGATGAAAATGGAAAGAAGTGGCCGGAGGGGGAAAAAAAACAAAGATGCCGTAGAACCTAAGTGGCAGAAAAACGTCAGGGTAGCGCTGTAACAAATGGCTCCACGTTCCAGCCGACCAGCGTTGTGCTGTGAAAAGCCATTTTTCATTAATGCTGTGATTCATCAACACGGTGCTGAGATGGTCAGAGCGGGGCTTTAGACGAAGGCCATTAGATATCACACATTAGCCGTATGATTATTCACACAGCTGGGATGGCTTGAATTCTTTGTTGTCACTTATGCAGATTTTTCTCCGTGCAACCCGAGCCAACGATGGATTCTACTTAGTGGCTCAGCACGTGCACATATAATGTAGCCTCTCAGCCAGGGGGGGTCACCGACGTAAAAAATGCAAACACCGACAGGATTGTGAGACATCTTTAACATGATCAGATGCTGAAATTTAAAATCCTCAGGTACTAAAAATAACACGTGCTCATATTATGAAAGTTAATTTGGACAAATGTGTTATTTCAGATGTGTAGCCCGTCACACGATCGGCACACATGAAGTAGCGCTCAGTCTCAAAAAGTTTGGTGACCTTTGCTCGATGCACTTCTTTCTATGTATGGCGGACTACCGTAACTTCCGCACTATAGAGCGCACCTGATTATAAGCCGCACCCACTACATTTTTAGAGGAAAACCAATTTTGTACACACACAAGCCGCACCCGTATATAAGCCGCATGTACCCACATCAAAACATGTCAACATATTTACAAAGAAAGACGGTACACAGAGAGAGTTTTCAAAGTTTTAATCATATAACTTAACAATAATAATAATAATATAACTTTCTTCCCAAACGCTGCCTGTGACGCGGCAGTAAAACGGTAGCAACATGGTAACAACACGCTAGCAACAGAATAGCAATGCGTCATGTGCCTTTCTTTTGGCATTTTACACGATGAGGGTATGTTCACGCTAATTTAATTTATGCACAAGACAAGAAGTTGCAGTCTTCCTCGCCGCATATATTCCACCGGTCTTAATCTTACCTTTTCTATGCGAGCGCCCCTGGTGGCCGTTGGAAAAATTACATAAATTGGCCGCATCACTGAATAAGCCGCAGGGTTGAAAGTTTGGGGAAAAAGTAGCGGCTTATAGTCCGGAATTTACGGTAAGTATTTTTATGGACGGCGCATCTTGACGCAAATACTGTACCGACACCCCCTGATGTCCCAATCCCAAACCCGGGGACTTGAAGGCAGACGTGCTCACCTCCAAGCCGCCATGCCGACCACTGTCACGGTGAGTTCATTTGTTTCCTTCATTTGACATTGTCGCTTGCCTCTGCTCACTTTCTCGCCACTGCGCAGAACAAATAGATTCTTCCACTCCCCCGTGGGGTTAGCGAAGCGAGCTCGATAAACTGCGTGACATCTTCTGCTTGTTTGGTTGGGACTATTATTTAGGCGAGTGCTGTTTTCCTGAAGAATAGAAGCGGCTCCTCGTTTCTTTTGGTCTTCTCCGCCACTTCCCAATCCTACTTGGCAGAATCCTGGCTATTATTCACACACAGAGAAATTGATTGAGGATGCCATTATGTGCTGCTGTTTGATCAAAAGAGCGTGAGGAAAGGGGCGGGCTTGGATTTCAGGAGCCTCTTAGTTGATTGTACAAATCACCTTTCTCTCGAACAAATATTCCAACACAGGCGAGTGTGGGTGGACAAGAGTCGATAAGGAGGCTTAGCAGGATTGGGGGAAAATTGAACAGTATATTTGTGTCCGGTGTGAAAAGGCTGTTGTGTGCCAGCCCTATTCTCACGTCTCGCCGGTGAGTATTTCATTCGTTTTATTTGGTGCAGATTCATATTGTGTTCTCTATGTTGTCAATGTCAAATTGAAAATATTGCATTGGGGCAGCAACAGAGGATGCTTTTTACAATCGATTAATCTCTCGATTATTGTGTCGATTGATGAAATGGATTTAAAGCAGAACATTTTTCATTTTCATTACTTTATTCAAAAACAGGACATTCTTTCAAGTTGACAGTGTAGAAAATGTCCAAACATAAAGGAATTGATGAGTGTTTGTCAATAAAACGATGGAAAATTTGCAAAAATGGTGATTGTTGTTTTTCAAAGTAAAAGCAAATGTTTATTTTTATCAGTCTGTTACAGAAATCAGAGCATGTTTACTGTTGAGAAGCTAATTTCTGAGGATTTGGATTATTCGATTTTTTTCAATTATCGAAACCATTAATCGATTGTCAAAAATAATTCATAATTAGTTAATTATGAATTAATTAACTAATTAATTACAATTAATTTTAGACTTCATTTATTGTTGATTAATCGATATCTTTATATCGCACCTTTATAATACATATAATTGTATAACATTTTTTACACCGTTACAATAGTGTGCTACAGCCAGAGTTGACCCAAAAAAAAAGATCACTTAAAGTAAGGAATGGAATACGTGCACCAGGTCTCTGACGCACTTCCGAGCTCACCAGTGAGCGGCAAAGTACATTTCCTTCTTCATTCACAGCAGCAGCAAAATGGAGGGGCAGAAAAGCTGAACCACTCTAACTCCCAGAAAAATGTGTTGAATACAAGTGGAGGAATTCACTGGTCCTTCACTATACAGGTATTGCGGTAAATCACATTTTTTTTTCTCCAGGTGCATTTTGGCACGTTCTTTTTACAGCTTGTGTCCTCATGGACTTCCTGTATTTTTTACATTGTAATTCTGCATGCATTGTATTCTGCATCCGGATCGGCGAACATACCGTAGACCAATTTGAATCCATCTCCTCCATGCCACGTCTCCTGTACAATAAACAATAAATAATTAGAATAATCTACTTCTTTTATTTGCAAAGATTTGAACTTTGAGCATATAATTATTTTTTTTAAAGAGAGAAATGTCAGAAAGTGTTCATGATGAAGTTTGCAGCCTAAAAACAGTATACCGTAAATTCCGGACTATAAGCCGCTACTTTTTTCCCAAACTTTCAACCCTGCGGCTTATACAGTGATGCGGCCAATTTGTGTAATTTTTCTAACGGCCGCCAGGGGCGCTCGAGTAGAAAAGGTCAGATTAAGACTGCCGCGTCACAGACAACATTTGGGAAGAAAGTTATATTATTATTATTGTTAAGTTATATTATTAAGACTTTGAAAACTACCGTCTTTCTTTGTAAATACGTTTACATGTTTTAATGTGGGCACATGCGGCTTATATACGGGTGCGGCTTGTGTATGTACAAAATTGGTTTTCCTCTAAAAATGTAGTGGGTGCGGCTTATAATCAGGTGCGCTCTATAGTGCGGAAATTACGGTAATCATTGTATTAAAAAAATAACAAACGTTATGGATTTAAAAATGTTTTTGGAGGGTACTTTAAGTTCCATAAAACAGTGGGTAACTCAAATGAGCATGACTATGTTCTTTATTTGTACCGGATCATAATATCCAACTTAGCTTCTACCGTTTCTCTGAAGACCCGGCTGGCCCTGTGCACACAGTTTGTCGGCACATAAAGGCACGTCGCGAATCACATTTTGTCGAGAATCACATTCGCTGTATTGCTCAAACAAGATGAGTTTCATTTTTATTCACACACGGCATAAAATCGTTGTTTGATTGAGAGAATTTGCATGCAGCATTTTGTCACGGCGAAGCGTTTTGTGAGTTTGGCAGCCCAAGAGAAGAAGAAAACGTGCTCAGGATGGCGACTTGGTTTCCGTATCATAAATTGCCACTGCTGCATTCTGAGCTCTGGGGCGGGATCCCATTTAACGAATATTTGTCTTCAGATGACGACTCGAACGTGTCGGAAGGGCGAAAAACGTACATTCCATTCAAACGACAGCACGGCGCTTTTGACTAAAACGTGTGCCTGATTGGTTTCAGCAGTGCCCAGACGGTTCATCCTGCAGGCTCTGCAGTGGATGTTCCGTATGTAAATAAAAAGGAATATGATGAGGCAGGCGCCACTGTTATGCGTATTCAAAGAGGATCATTTCGTACGAAATAAGCTGTAACTCTCGAAGGGGAAGAGATGATGACCTTTTCTCCGGTTGTTGTCATGTCTCCCTTTGGAAAATGCTCTTGTCGAGACTTGGACGGGATTAACTTGCATATGCACAGTCTTCGGACACTGAGCTATAACCTTCGTTTATGGAGCGGGGAAAATGTCGGATTAAAAAGAGGCTTCCGCAGTAGGGTTGCCTTTGTTTCTTATTGTTGAATTTAATCTCTCGCTCGAGTAAACGGAAGTTTTGAAAAGAAGCTGGCCAGCTCGCTGTCTCATTTGGCCAGTTCGAGAATGTTAAGATGACACTTTGTCATTCTAAAAATAGTTTGTTGAGTTTGAATATTTCGACAAATATTGGACCAGGAAGATCGGTGTGGGCTTGTCATCAGCTGACCTTAACCCCCACTTCTTTTAGCAAAGATTGTGGAGTGAGAAAACGCATGAAAGCGGCTGGGGTTCGCCTGAGTGTGCTCTTTGGAGTCCAGCACACATAGAAATTCCATTTGGTCTACGACAGCATATACGCGATGTATCTGCTCGGTAAATCCAGCCAATTTTAAACCCTGGCTGTCAGATTATCGCACCCCTTAGCATTCGTGACTGTAAGACGACAGTGGGGGTTTTTTTTTGGGGGGGTGTTTGTTTAAGTCACAGACAATTTTGCAAGGCAACGGGATTGGCCGGATTATAGCCATATGAATGCGCAAAAAGCCACGCCCACACCAATCAGTGTCCTAAATATAAAGTACCGTAATTTCCGCACTATAAGCCACACCTGATTATAAGCCGCACCCACTACATTTTTAGAGGAAAACCAATTTTGTACATACACAAGCCGCACCCGTATATAAGCCGCATGTGCCCACATTAAAACATGTCAACATATTTACAAAGAAAGAGAGTTTTCAAAGTTGAATAATATAACCTAGCAATGATAATAATCTAACTTTCTTCCCAAACGGTGCCTGTGACGCGGCAGTAAAACGGTAGCAACATGGTAACAACACGCTAGCAACAGAATAGCAACACAGTATAACAGGTCTGGTAAAAGAACGTACCGGTATTTGTAAAAATCACGGTGAGCCGTCTTCATCTTCCTCCTGTGAACTGAAGCCATCGAAGTCACCGTCCTCAGTGTCGGAATTAAACAGTGTCATAAAGACCGGTCTTAATCTTACCTTTTCTACTCGAGCGCCCCCTGGTGGCCGTTGGAAAAATTACACATATTGGCCGCATCACTGTATAAGCCGCAGGGTTGAAAGTTTGGGAAAAAAGTAGCGGCTTATAGTCCGGAATTTACGGTAGCTGTGGAGTTTTGGTGTCGAAAGAGAAGCTGGCTCGCCGTGGCATTTGAATAGATGCTGGAATTAGACTGCAAATTTCTCCAGTGTGGGACAAATAAAAGTTATTTTATCTTATCTTATCTTAATGTAGCATGCATATAGCATCCATCCATCCTTTCAAACCGAGCAGACAAAAACAAACAGGCGACATATTGGATTGGTTGCCAATCAATAACGGGACGGTTCTGAATGGTGCATTGCGTGGAAATGATCATGCAGCAGATGTGACGGGACCAAATCTACTATTCTCTTTGTGTATCTTTGACGGACAGACTTTTTGCGCAGCCACAGTTGTGTATCACTGTTCCATTAGCATTGTTGTGGCCCGGACCCTCTTGGGATACGCCCTGGTTTTGGGACCCAAGGTTGCGGATGGATTTCTAGTTCAATACGCTGGTCTAGACCAAGTGTTGTTTTCAATCTCACAAAAATGATACTAATAAAAGCATCTCTTTTCTATACCTACCGTAAATTCCGGACTATAAGCCGCTACTTTTTTCCCAAACTTTCAACCCTGCGGCTTATACAGTGATGCAGCTTATTTATGTAATTTTTCTAACGGCCGCCAGGGGCGCTCGAGTAGAAAAGGTAAGATTAAGACCGGTCTTTATGACACTGTTTAATTCCGACACTGAGGACGGTGACTTCGATGGCTTCAGTTCACAGGAGGAAGATGAAGACGGCTCACCGTGATTTTTACAAGTACCGGTATGTTCTTTTACCAGACCTGTTATACTGTGTTGCTATTCTGTTGCTAGTGTGTTGTTAGCATGTTGCTACCGTTTTACTGCCGCGTCACAGGCACCGTTTGGGAAGAAAGTTATATTATTATTATTATTGTTAAGTTATATTATTGAAACTTTGAAAAGTCTTTCTGTGTACCGTGTTTCTTTGTAAATATGTTGACATGTTTTAATGTGGGCACATGCGGCTTATATACAGGTGCGGCTTGTGTATGTACAAAATTGGTTTTCCTCTAAAAATATAGTGGGTGCGGCTTATAATCAGGTGCGGCTTATAGTGCGGAAATTACGGTACCTTATATCCTCCCTCCGGTCATGGGTGTGCTGGAGCCTATCACTGCTAAATTTGGGCAAGAGGTGGTAAAATAATATTTTATATTAGTGGGGGGGGGGGGGGTGAGCGCGATGTGATCCAGGGGGGGGCGTGTGACCATTTTTTTTCCGGCTAATTGATGCTCTTCAAATCATTTTTTTTTTAATTCATTTTTTTTATTCTTAAAATACAAGTGCATCTCAATCAATAACTGAATCTCATGGAAAACTGAATTTATTTCAGTCGTTCAATTCAAAACGTGAAACTCGTATTTTGTACGGTAGATTGACGGTAAATTGCAGTGCAATTTTTCATGTTTTTTTTTTCATTCATTCATTCATTCATCTTCTGAACCGCTTGATCCTCACTAGGGTCGCGGGGGGTTGCCGGAGCCTGTCCCAGCCGTCTCCGGGCAGTAGGCGGGGGACACCCTGAATCGGTTGCCAGCCAATCGCAGGGCACACACAGACGAACAACCATCCACGCTCACACTCACACCCAGGGACAATTTTGAGCGCTCAATCAACCTGCCATGCATGTCTTTGGAATGTGGGAGGAAACCGGAGCACCCGGAAAAAACCCACGCAAGCCCGGGGAGAACATGCAAACTCCACACAGGGAGGCCGGAGCTGGAATCGAACCCGGTACCTCTGCACTGTGAAGCCCACGTGCTAACCACTGGCCTACCGGGCCGCCTTTTCACGTTTTTATTCGGATCTATTTAATTTTTCTTGACAATTTGGTGATTAGAATTTACGGCCACTGAAAACCACAAAACCACTTGTTTGAGATGCACGCTGTCTATTGTTTACCGTAATCCATTCTATCTCTTCCGAATCTTGGAAGGCGATGGAACAAATGGATGAAATGTAACAATGTTTGTTCCTCGGCATTGTTATTCGACAATCGCGCATTATTATAACAATACAATTTGAACGGCGTCGACAACTGTCAATGCAAGATGACATCATCGTCATCATCATCATCATCATCCTCTTTGTGACTGAACGGTCGCACACAGTTCATTAATCATGGTATGCTAAACACCTTTTCTCCATGTTTCTCCATCCGAAAACATGCTGCTGAATAAATGCGATCCTCAGTGAACGAAACCAAGCTCCCAGGCCGGATAATGTACATGCAACTCTGTGACATGCCATCTGTGCTCCAATCGTCAAGTGACTTGCTCGAATTGACGTGAAACCTCGCTACCCCAGAGGCCAGACTTTTACATTCTGTTCTCACCCAGACGGTGCGGCACCAACTTTGGCTGGATGCCATCACAAAAAAAGTCTTCATACTGTAGTAGTTTTGCATATTTACCCTGCAGGATCATTGATGGTTTTAAAATAAAGTCATCCCGAGATGCATGATGAGTTTTAAAGCCTCCACAGCAGTTGCTTGTTCAAGCAACTCTGAAAAATGTTTTTTTTCTCAGCTAACTAATGTGTCATGTACTCCTTTATAATCCTTCTCTCCACCTCCTGTCATCCTCCCGTTCCCGAACATCGCACTGCTGAAAAAAATGTTTGTTTATTCATACCAAGGAGACTGTGACTGTTTTTCTGCTCGGTATCTTATGAGGCACAGAGAAGCTGTCGTTGCGACACTAAAAATGCCCTCTGTTGTAAATAATGTGGTTTTCTCAGGCGCCCTCGTTGATTTTCTGCATGTACACAGTCACAACTCACAAGTGGCGTAAAACAACAACAACAACAACAAAACAATGGTGCACGCAGTATAAAATAATCATGAGCTGAACAGGAACGCTTTAATCAGTGGCAGCTTGTTTCAGCAGCTTCGCCTCATTGTGAGTTGCTCTCCACTTTTTTGTAAAACTTGCGTTATTTATCATTTTTGATCATCAGTCCATGACTGCATTTTCTATAACCCGCACCTGAAGACATTCAAATGTCTCCAAAGCCGACAGTGCACCTTATTATTTGATGTGCCTCATGTATGGATCAATATTCCGATTTCTTAGACGTAGTATTTTAAATGTTCTGTGAATGCGGTTTGTTACAGCTGCAGCGGTTGTGAAAGCTCGATATCAATAAAGCCGTCTGGTATTGTCTTGTATTGTATTGTATTGCATTTAGCGTAGCTCCATCTAGTGGATGCATAATGCAACCGCAGCAACAATTGTAGCTTCTATTCTATGCGCCTTATAATGCGGTACGCCTATATAGGAAACAGTTTTAAAATATCGTTGAAGGTGCGCCTTATACTCCGAAGTTCGGAAAAGACGGTAGCCCAAATTGCTGGGGTTGATTGCTCACCTGGGCGGCCCGGTAGTCCAGTGGTTAGCACGTCGACTTCACAGTGCAGAGGTACCGGGTTCAATTCCAGCTCCGGCCTCCCTGTGTGGAGTTTGCATGTTCTCCCCGGGCTTGCGTGGGTTTTCTCCAGGTACTCCGGTTTCCTCCCACATTCCAAAAACATGCATGGCAGGCTGATTAAGCTCGGCCATTTCCCGCACGCCTGTTCTCACTCGCGGCCACTTACACGGCCACTTACACGCCCACCCTTCACTGATTGGCGGGCTGCTTTCCCGCATGCCTGGCCTCACTCACGTCCTCACTCACGGCCACTTACACGCCCACCCTTCACTGATTGGCGGGCTGCTTTCCCGCATGCCTGGCCTCACTCACGTCCTCACTCACGGCCACTTACACGCCCACCCTTCACTGATTGGCCGGCTGCTTTCCTGCATGCCTGGTCTCACTCACGGCCACTTACACGCCCACCCTTCACTGATTGGCGGGCTGCTTTCCCGCATGCCTGGCCTCAGTCACGTCCTCACTCACGGCCACTTACACGCCCACCCTTCACTGATTGGCCGGCTGCTTTCCTGCATGCCTGGTCTCACTCGCAGCCACTTACACGCCCACCCTTCACTGATTGGCGGGCTGCTTTCCCGCATGCCTGGCCTCACTCACGTCCTCACTCACGGCCACTTACACGCCCACCCTTCACTGATTGGCCGGCTGCTTTCCCGCGTGCCTGGTCTCACTCGCGGCCACTTACACGCCCACCCTTCACTGATTGGCTGGCTGCTTTCCCGCATGCCTGGCCTCACTCACTTCCGCCTTTTCTCTATATAAACAGCGTGTCGGCTCTCAGTCAGGATTTGGAACTCGGCTCATACACTAGACGCTCCGCATTATAAGGCGTTCTGTCCATTTTGGAGAAAATTTAAGACTTTTAATGGCGCCTTATGGTCGTGAAAATACGGTACATCGATAGGTGGGGTCGAAGGTGGAGGCCCGGGACCACTGCCCCACCCTTTGCACACCCCTGGGAATGGCAACTATTTGAGGACAATATGGTCCGAGTTGCAAGAGTGCGTTGGAGGAGCAACTGGTCTCTTTCCTGTCCAAGACTGAAAATAAATTTGAGGGCTTACATGACACAGAAACATCCCCAGGCACTTTTTCAGAAGTCGAGAGCAAACTGGTGAGGCATACAAAATAACAAAAGCTGTCAGGGAAGAAAGTTATTTCCCAGTTTGACCCCGGCCTGCAGCCAAACGTATCAAACAAGTTTCGCCAGTACTTGTAGCAAGACGGAGTTAACTGTCGACCAATATGTTTTCATCTTCTTTCGAAGGATTCAGTTCTTGTGCGGACAGACCAATAAACATGTCTCTAAATTCCTTGGGCTCTCCTGAGAACACATGCTTGTAAAAACAGTGTTTTAATCATAGGACCCTGTCGATTGGTGGCAAATAGGAAAAGAGTGTCGGCGACCAAAGAACTGTTAAATACATTTGTGGTGACCTTGTGTCTCTGCCCAGGATACTCAGTCCAATAATCATGATACTATTTCAGATCGTTGTTGCAGGTATGTTGCAGAGACACTAAAGGGAGATTGGATATATCGGCTGATTGCTGGTCGGGGCCTCTGGTCGCTTGTCTTGCCAGATATCGGCCCTCTTGTGAGCGTTAAGAATCACTGGAAAGATGAAAAAAGAAAGAGACGTAAACGCAAAGGTGCGAGAAGGGGCTTTGAGCGCGAGATCAAAAGAAAACATTTCAACCAAAAGCAAAATTTTTGCACTAGGACGGTATTTCAAAGGACTGACAATCGGATGAAGATGCCAATGTTCAAAATAAAAAAACAAAAAAAAATGTTGCAATCACTGCATATTCCACGTGGGTCACACTCCTGCTCTGTGACATCACCTATCGAGAGAAAAAGCAAATTAGAAAAAAAAAAAATCTTTCTAACTCTGGCCTCAAGTTTGAATAAGAAACAAATGAATCCTGCAACTCTATCGTACTCTCTCCTTTACAATGTTGAGTTTCTCCAAAGATTCAGTGGAGAAACTCTCACTGGCTCTGAAGAGCAGAGCACAGCTTAAAGTCACGTCCAGCTACTTCATTGCGTGGTCCTGCCAGAGAAAAGTTTGCATTTAATCTGGGTTGTTGGTTTAAAAAAAAAAAAAATCCAAATTCCCTTTCTACTCCACTCAAATGAAGATGATTAGTACAATGAAGACTTCAAAAGTACAACACCTGTGATGGGTGAGTTAAACGGATCCTCCAATCCTTTATTATACATAAAATAAGGTATATTTTTGTGTAGTTTTAAGGCTTATTTCGTCGAAAATTATGTTTATGGTGACCCGGGAACGGATTATTCTCATTTTAATGGTTTCTTATGGGAAAGAAATGTTCGGAAGATGAACTTTTCGGCTCACACACCCTTTCTGGGAGCCAATTAAGTTCGTGAGCCGAGGTATCACTGTAATAGAAAAAAACCCCTTCTAATCCTTTGAGAAAAGTAAACTTGGGCTCACTGAAATGCAAACGAGCGATTTCCCCTGGAAGATTCCGCAGAATAATCGAGACGAACCACGAGTTTATCTTGACGGAGCACTTTGTCAAAATCAACACACCTTTCTTCTATGAACACTCGTGGCACTTAAAAAATCAAATCAAATCAAAGTGGCGGCATTTCATTTGAATGATTGTCATTTTTTAAAAAATGTAATAGCGATGAAAGAAAACATGGACTGCCGTCTACTTATTGTCCTTAAGAAAATGCAAACGCACGTGTTTGGGAGCTATGTAAGCCCAAGACTGAATGTGCCCTTTTAAAGTGTAATCAATCATCAGACGTCAATTCTTATGACTGAATATCGAGGCACGCACGAGCTGCCAGAAAGGCCACTGTGTGTTTGCATACTCTGCGTGGAAGACATGCAGGAAGGTTTCAGTGGGTGGAGAAGTGGGATCGTATTTTAATATGCATCCTGATCAGCTAAGGAAAGAAAGAAAGAAAGAAAGAAAGAAAGAAAGAAAGAAAGACTGGAGGTGGGTGGGGAGGTGCAGAGGCGCAGGGCAAGCCTTTGAGAGGCACGAAAAGATGAATGCGGGGGCGGAGATAACCACAAGGGAGAAAACGGCGGAGGTGCATCTTGGATGTCTGCTCCCATGAAGAATAGAGGCGTCTCCTGGCTCATTGGCTGGAAAGCCGCACACTTTCCGTATTCCATATCCATTCAAAGCACCTTGGTGGTAACATCACCCACAGTGAGTTCAGACTGTGGTTTGATTCAAACCTATTTATACAGTATGTCCTCTTTTACACGGGGTTTCCACAAAACAGCGGCGTCAAAGCATGCAGTGTTCCAAAATTGCACGCCGTCCCTCATCCCGCCACAGACACCGGCGGTGTACTTTTCAACTGGCATTTAGCCGTTCCCTGTTCCCTAGTGGGCAAAAGAGCGCTGTCCTACCACGCGTGTGGGTTGCGTTACTTCAAGGTCATTCATTCATCTTCACTAGGGTCGCGGGGGGTGCTGGAGCCTATCCCAGCTGTCTCCGGGCAGTAGGCGTCACGTTTGCGGGGTGGTGGTGGACCCCAAAGAGCAGCCAAGAGGAAGGAGCAGGGTGTACTTGATGAATTGTATTTCATAAAACACAGAAAATGAAATCCAAAACAAACATAGTCCAAAAGTAGCAAACAAAAATCACAACTGAAGCTAAAACAGAACCCTGACCGAAACAAACCCGACACTGAGAGCAGCAGACAAACGGCAACAGACGTGACAGTGGCAAAAAAGCAACAATGACCCGACACTGAACGCTCAGTCGGGGTGGGAGTCCTTTTAAAGCCACTAATTACCTAACGACCAACAGGTGTGCAGCTGCAGGGAAAAGCCCCACAGTGCCACCTGTTGGTCACAAACGGAATCATGACAAAATGACTCAAAATTTGCCACTTATGAGTGAAAATATTTTGATTAGCAGTCATATTACATTTTACACGAGAAAACGCAACGGGTGTGCAGCTGCAGGGAAAAGCCCCACAGTGCCACCTGTTGGTCGCAAACGGAAACATGACAAAATGACTCCAAATTTGCCACTTATGAGTGAAAATATTTTGATTAGCAGTCATATTACATTTTACACGAGAAAACGCAACGGGTGTGCAGCTGCAAGGGAAAAGCCCCACAGTGCCACCTGTTGGTCACAAATGGAATCATGACAAAATGACTCCAAATTTGCCACTTATGAGTGAAAATATTTTGATTAGCAGTCATATTACATTTTACACGAGAAAACGCAACGGGTGTGCAGCTGCAGGGAAAAGCCCCACAGTGCCACCTGTTGGTCACAAACGGAATCGTGACAAAATGACTCCAAATTTGCTACTTATGAGTGAAAATATTTTGATTAGCAGTCATATTACATTTTACACGAGAAAACGCAACGGGTGTGCAGCTGCAGGGAAAAGCCCCACAGTGCCACCTGTTGGTCGCAAACGGAAACATGACAGTAGGCGGGGACACACCCTGAATCGGTTGCCAGCCAATCGCAGTACTTCAAGGTAAAAAAGTGAAATTGGAAAATCTAAATGTGTCGTCCGATGGGTAGTCCACTTCCTCTCTCCAGGGCATACATGTCTTTTCTCATTGACTCGAGATAAAAGTTTGACACGCTCCTCTTCAATGCAACATTCCAGTGGCCAAGTTTGCATGTTTTTGGAATGTGGGAGGAAACCGGAGTACCCGGAGAAAACCCGCGCAGGCCCGGGGGAGAACATGCCAACTCCACACAGGGAGGCCGGAGCTGGAATTGAACACCGGCATCTCTGCACTGTGAGGTCGACGCGCTAACCACTGGACCCCCAGGATGCCGTTTTCCGACACTATTCACATATCATTTGTACTGTCAGTGTGTTTTGGCCACAATATTCTGCTTGCAAGTATTTTTCAACTTTGTTGGTTTGGTTATAGACATGCTGTAGCCACATGAGAAATTGCCCACCTGGACAAGGCAAATTAAGCCGCCGTTCATCCAACTGCGTGGCTCTCAACCGATCAGTCTCGTTGACAGACGAAAGAAGCACGTGCTCGCGGTCGATAAAGGGGGGGTCCCTTGCCCTGATGCCTCTCAATGAAGACGGATATCACCATTTAACTAACTAAGCAAACACACACACACAAATTTTGATCGTCAGAGTCCCGACAACTCAATGCGCTCTTGCCAACGTTTTACAGAACAGCAATACGCACCTAAAATTGACAAAATCAGACATCACACATTTTTGGATGATTTTTGCTTCAAAAACAATCAGTTGTCAGTATTTAGTCTGCCGTAAGATTTTGATGACAAGTATATCCAAAAGTGTTATATTTTGGATACATGATCATATGACGAGACTTGGGCAACAATTACGAGCACGGAATGGGAAATTTTCTGCACAAAAATGAATTTTGAGCACACAAAAACAGTTTTTAGTCCTCGCTTGCCCCTTACCCTCTTGCTCGCTCAACATGACCAAACGTTACAATGTGCCACCAGTCGGATGGGGCAAATTCTTGCCGAATTTGTCATCACACCACATGGCATCATGAATGAATCAGCCATTTTTACGACGACGGGTCATTTGTTGTCTACTTGGAAATGCCTTGTCGAGGTACCTTGGTCTCTTGACTCCATATTTAGTGTAATGGGAATTTGACATCGAACAGTGCTAAAATCTGTTTGCACCATTGGATGTTGGTAAATAGTAAAAAAAAAAATAGTAATAGTAAAAATGTCTCTTTGTTTTATGTTTTATGGGTATTTTGTTTACATTTTTGATGGGGGGCAAAAAAAAAAGATTAAAAAAAAAAAACGTTGTCCTCAGTCGGAAAAGGGTGGAGTGCCCTCTCCGGGTCGGGGAGGAGATCTTGCCCCAAGTGGAGGAGTTTAAGTATCTTGGGGTCTTGTTCACGAGTGAGGGCAGAAGGGAGCGAGAGATCGACAGGCGGATCGGTGCAGCGTCTGCTGTGATGCGGACGTTGTATCGGTCTGTCGTGGTAAAGAAGGAGCTGAGCCAAAGGGCGAAGCTCTCAATTTACCGGTCGATCTACGTCCCAACCCTCATCTATGGTCACGAGCTATGGGTCGTGACCGAAAGAACGAGATCCCGGATACAAGCGGCCGAAATGAGTTTTCTCCGCAGGGTGTCCGGGCTATCCCTTAGAGATAAGGTGAGAAGCTCGGTCATCCGGGAGGGACTCAAAGTAGAGCCGCTTCTCCTCCACATCGAGAGGAGCCAGATGAGGTGGCTGGGGCATCTGATTCGGATGCCCCCTGAGCGCCTCCCTAGTGAGGTGTTCCGGGCATGTCCCACCGGGAGGAGACCCCGAGGACGACCCAGGACACGCTGGAAAGACTATGTCACGCAGCTGGCCTGGGAACGCCTCGGGATCCCCCGGGGAGAGCTGGAAGAAGTAGCTAGGGAGAGGGAAGTCTGGGCTTCCCTGCTTAAGCTGCTGCCCCCGCGACCCGGCCCCGGATAAGCGGTAGAAGATGGATGGATGGATGGAACGTTGTCCGACCTACCGACCCTATGCTGAAATTTCATGTTACCGGAAACACACTACTTATTTTTCTACGCCTAAGCCAAATTGCTTGCTCATGTGCTGCACTTCATTCTGTTGTCTGAAGGTGTCGCTGTCCAAGGTGCTGACTGTAATGAATCAGCGCATCCCAAGAGAATCCAAAAAAGAGCGGCCATCTGGACGGAGGGAAGACTCTGTTGACAGTTCTGTGAATGGTGTTTCTCCATGTTTTTCTTTTTTTTTTTTGTAGCTGAAATAAATCTCGCCATTTTTTATAAATACTTTCATTGTCTTGGTTTCCCTGGACAAGACAATTTGGCACCCCAGATGGGACGTCAGGCGGTTGCTGGGGGGAGACGGATGAGAATTGGACTTTGCAACCTTCTTCACAAAAAAAAAAGAAAAGAAAGAAAAGAAAGAAAGAACACTTTCCTCGTAAAGTCGAGAAGGCGAGGCGGGATTCCTGTCAGGCTCCCTGCGAGCTTCCCGCCAAGGTCTCAACGAAGTCAAACTGTCCTTTGACACGGTAAATCCGATTTCAAAATTCATGAGAAGTAATGACGTGAATATTTTATGAATTTCAAGATGAGATTTATTTCATTTTAATTATTTGTGTGTGTGTGTGTGTGTGTTGGCAAATCTTGAAGTTGCACCACATTAGTGCCACGGTGCCAAACAAAGCCTTTTTTTTGGGCATGGGTGGAAAATATTCGTGTTTTGTACGATTGTCATTTACAGTGAAAATCATTTCTATCTATTGATAAAAATGAGACGCCGTCTTATCGTGCAGGTGGGTGGTTTTCATTATGAGAGAAAAGGAAGCGTTTCTGTTCAAATCTCTCATGAGACGCTTTTTTTAAATCGCAGCCAAGTGATTATGCCATCGTCACATGATTACACCGAAATACACACACTCATGGGACCAAGACGGTCATCAAAGTGGAGTGTTCTTTTTTTTTTTTTTAAAATCTAGGTGTCCCCTGTGTACGAGTTATGGCTCTGTTCCAGTGGCAGGCACCCTCATTTGTTGCCGTGCGGCTCAAACACACTTAAACATGCACCAATTGTGTGTTTAAACCAACAGGACAAATTATACGGCGGATGCAGGAGATAAACGTGCTACGGTTGAACCTCGTTACAATGTACCTCGAGGGGACAAAACGAATCCGTCTGTTCCAACGGTGGTTTGTTGTCACCATTTCCAATAAAATGGCCACCAACCACAATGTGTAATACACAGTATGAACATTTATAGATGTCAAAACATGAACATGTCAATTTACAAATACGTGGATGCAGTACGATGAAAAAAAAAATGACTCGAGGCATTATAAAACAACTGTAGCCTTCTTAATTCATCCCTGAAAACATTCAGTCAGCAAATAAAAAGTGTACTTTCCAGTTCAGGATGTGCCGCACTTCCAAGCCGTTTATGATCATCGAGGAAACTTTTGGCCTTGAACTCTGCCATGCTTTTGTTTGCCATAACAGAAAATTGGCAAAATTGTCGACTTTGCCAAAATCGTAGTCTCATCCGAGCTTCGTCTGCGCGACTCCCTTTCGAAAAGCGAAATTCGCTTCTGTTTGCCGGGGGAGAGAGAGAAGCCGCTGCAGGTAGCCACGCCGCCATCACCCAAAAAAAATTGTGTGTGTGTGTGTGTGTGTGTAAAAATTATGATCCCAGTAATATGCTCCATGAAACTATTTCAATCCACACGGTGGACGTGTGCATAAAACAAAACAGAAGAAATCCATCGGAACGATCCGAAAGCAAATTATTCATTTACCGTAAATTCCGGACTATAAGCCGCTACTTTTTTCCGCAAACTTTCAACCCTGCGGCTTATTCAGTGATGCGGCCAATTTGTGTCATTTTTCTAACGGCCGCCAGGGGGCGCTCGAGTAGAAAAGGTAAGATTAAGACCGCTGGAATATATGCGTCGAGGAAGACTGCAACTTCTTGTCTTGTGCATCAATTAAATTAGCGTGAACATCCCCTCATCATGGAAAAATGCAAACAGAAAGGCATATGACGCAATATGTTGACATGTTTTAATGTGGGCACATGCGGCTTATATACAGGTGCGGCTTGTGTATGTACAAAATTGGTTTTCCTCTAAAAATGTCGTGGGTGCGGCTGATAATCAGGTGCGCCCTATAGTGCGGAAATGACGGTAATTTGAATGACTGAATTAATGAGTTGATGTGGTCTTGGGTTAGTCGGTCTTGAGGTTGTAATGCTCTTCCGGGCTCCCACGAGCCGCACGTGTCAGCTATCTGTGATTGCATTTTCATAAACCGACCAAATGATTTGGCGCTTATCCCCCTCATTGAGACCATTTGAAGTCATCGAAACACGGCCTGGCCATCTTGTCCCTCTGTCAATATTGCCAACAGTTTGTCTAACAATAACCTTTAACAGGGGAGTCCTCGGATGAATGGCCTTCAATGTGTGCCTGCTGCGATCGTGAGCACTTGTGAAGGGGCCATATTTAGTCATTTTATCTCATTTCCAAACAACCATATCGTATCATAGGCATGTGCCTTTTTTTTTATGATGTTTATGAACGCGTCCTACTTGATCCTATTAAATGACCTTTTCGTTTGACTTGTGTCAATTTGGGCAAGGACAACACCGAATGTGTGTTATCGGTGCAATGCCGGAAACGCTCGCTTGAATTGGTTTAGTGTCAGTCTCATTACATTTTTCCTCAGCGCTCGCGTGACTTGAACCCTCTTGCCGTCTGACAGGAACTACCGGTTCGTCAGGGCCCAGCGAGGAGAGACTCCGAGCCAAGCTTTTCTCCCACGAGTCGTTCCATGTTTCTGCCACGACTTGCTTCATTCAAACGTTCAGGGCTCCCAACGCTACCGTGCACGTAACGTTGCCATTTGCACTGCAAACATTTACACAGGATAGTTTTGCTTTTGACACCATATATTTACTGCACCGAGAAATTGACTCAATTTTATTTTGTGCAACCGCTTGATGTAAAATTGAAAAAAGAAAAAAAAAAGAAAAAAAAGAGAAAAACAAACAAAAAAAAATGTATGAACCACACCATAGCTGTCTAAGTCAGAGCGAGGGAATTAAACAAACAAAAAAAATGCAATAGAGGATTTATGGCCCCAAAAAAAAAAAAAAACAGACATTGCACTTCATCCGGCTATGATTTAAATTTATTTATTAAAAGAAAAGATGAAGCCCACATAAATCCTACTGCTCACAGAAAAAAACGTCTTAAAAACAGGAACACTGCATGGAAACCAAACTCACATTTTAAACCTTACTTTGATTTTTTTTTAAAACCAGAGGTCACACATTCTTACAACTGCGTTTTTACTCAAATTTTGAACCACTGTTAAAAATCAGTGTGGGTTGTTTGTGTTTGTCTGGTCCCTCCCTGTTTTATTTTGAAGGAATGACTCTCCTCTCATTTCAGGTCACTTCCTCTTCCTCCTGCGCCAGTCTGATTGTCAGCCCCGCCCTGATTGTCTCCACCTGTCGCCCCTTACCTTGTGCTTAAATGGTCCTTGTCTCCTTTTGTCCAGTGCCGGTGTGTTTTGTCCTTGTGTGCGCTTGCACTCCAGCCTCGCGCCACAGATCTGACTAGTTCTTGCCTCGTTTCCACAGCCAATTGCCATTTTGAGTTGTCGGTCGCTGATTTTCAATCGAATGTATCTTTTTTTGCTTTGAACCCCGCGGCCCGTCCTTTCAATCCGTGCTTGCTTTAAAAATCTCAGCTCACACGTTCCACCGGCGGAAATTTTCAACCGAGTTTTTGGGACAGCTGTCAAAAATCGTGACGTCTTGGAGCTTAATCTTTGAAAACCTCTGAAAGCCCTCCTTACTATGTGTTGGCATCGTGGAGGAAACCACTGTCTTTGGACATAGGGTTTGTGGAACGACGTCCTGTGCTTGGACAATATCAGGAATTAAGTTTTTGATGTCATTTTATAGCCACTATTCATGCCAAACCACCCCCCCAAAAAAACATGAGTATCAGTGTTGCAACACTGACACTGATCTCCAGCAAGCTTTCATCTGGGGTGCTTAAAGCAATTTACACGGCGGACTGTTAAGTAACACTTTGAAAGCAGCAGACGGGGGATATAATGGAAAATGCAAATGAAAGGAGATCAAACTAGCTATTGAATGAGAATAGTGACATGCTTAAATATAACCATTAATGGCAATCTTACTTGTGGCGAAAGCCGAAGAAAAGCTTAAAATATGGTGCGCGGCAGCGTGCTCTGCCACTCATACTCTACACCCTTAACTTTCAAAAGATAAACGTATATATTTTTGTGTGTGTGTGTGCGCGCGCTTTGGCTGTGAGATGTAAAAGTTTGAAGCGCACAAATGGATTCTTTTGAATGTTTCATGTGCTGGGATCCGTCTTGCAAACTCCTCAGTCAGGAAAGTAGCCATTGGCTAAATGACGCCATCACCCACTTGGCATAAATGACCACGTGTCTGCTGGAATGGACGCTGTAGGAGGGGAATAATGTCGTGGGGGAGACGAAAGTGAGTAAAAAAATATTAGTAAGACAATATTCGCAACATTGACTCTCTTCCCACTTTCAAAACCCACCTACCGTAATTTCCGCACTATAGAGCGCACCTGATTATAAGCCGCACCCACGACATTTTTAGAGGAAAACCAATTTTGTACATACACAAGCCACACCCGTATATAAGCCGCATGTGCCCACATTAAAACATGTCAACATATTTACAAAGAAAGAAAATCACAGTGAGCCGTCTTCATCTTCCTCCTGTGAACTGAAGCCATCGAAGTCACCGTCCTCAGTGTCGGAATGAAACAGTGTCACAAAGACCCGTCTTAATCTTACCTTTTCTACTCCAGCGCCCCTGGCGGCCGTTAGAAAAATTACACATATTGGCCGCATCACTGTATAAGTCGCAGGGTTGAAAGTTTGGGAAAAAAGTAGCGGCTTACAGTCCGGAATTTACGGTATTCAGACTCGCATACTCTACTTAATTTATCTCCTTTTATTTATAATTTTATCTGTGATTTTAATGTTTGCTCTTGCTTGTAAAGTGTCCTTGAGTGCTATGAAAGACGCTTACAAATAAAATGTATTATTATTATTATATATTAAAATAATAAAAATAAAAATACCTCAAATATATTTTGAATTATTTTCAGAATTTTTTTTTTTTTTAGTTTCTTTCATATCTTTTCTTCAGTTTGGTTTGATGAAACATCGACATTTTAACCTTATTAATTTTTTTGTATACAATCTACATTAACAATCTAACCCAAAAGAGACAGTAGGACCAATCTCAAAGGCACTTTTATGGTAACTAATACGAGGTCCTCATTCATTTGAATTGGATTTTTGTCATTTGTTTTTCGGACGCCCACACACACACACACACACACACACACACTGGCGGTGCTAGCTCACAGCAAAAGTGGTTCATCCTCATTTTGGTCAAGGGTGAACATCTCCTGCTGTGACTGCAGCTGACTGTGAGGGGCTGCTGCGAGAGGATCGGGCCGCGCGTGAGTGCTCCGGGATGGGGGAAGAGGTCGACGGAAGCACCCGCTGCATGACGATGACAATAAGAACGACGCAGGCTTTCACATCAGAGATGCCAATAACACCTGGAAAAAATACTTTTTTGGCCTCACTAGTGGCTCGTATCGGCAGCCTCCACGAGCACCCAATATCCGAAAATAATGCCGCTATCGGTCCAATAACGATGCCTAATATTGGTACTTGCCAATTCTAAATGAGTTTTATCTTCATAACATTGCATCAGTCATAAAATAATACAAAAACATAATAGCGGTTCTGTATTTCAGGTTAGAAAAAAAAAAATAGAAGGTCTCAATGTTGGATTGCTTTTATTTTACTGAGAGATTTACTAGCACTTCAATTTAATTGACGTTTTTATTCTCAACCAAGCTTCATCTCTAGGTTTGTACCACTAAAAGTACCGTATGGTCATCCTCTTCAATTGGCTATCCTGGTTGTCGAACTTCGAGTTGCGAGTGGTTTATGGATTGGACTGATGAGTCATCCGATAGTTCCCGTGTTAGCTTGGCACCATAGCAGGTAAGAGAAAAGGGGCTCATTAACATGAGGAAGTCATTTGTCAGGGAAGCAATTCGAAGGGAACGTGTGAAATAAAAGAAATCTGTCCCACGTGCGGTTGCAATCTTTAAACCTCCGTTTCTGCAGCTGGGGATGAAAAAAACACACCAATTACCATGTTAAAGGACTTCAAGTGCACAAAACCAAACAAACATCCTTAAATACTGTACCGAAAAAAAAATCTATCTTGCTCTTCCCATGATCACTCTAAGACAACAAAAAAAAATGCACAGAATAGTCAGAAACATTAATTTAACATCCATTTCAATTAAAGACTCATTATTTCTTTTCCAATGTCAAAGAGAGCCACGGCGGAAGGATGAAAGCATCGCATTCGACTCTCGAGCATCCGTTTGCCTACCCGTGATGTACAGCAGGGGCGTCAAACTCCTTTTTTGTCGCGGGCCGCGTTGTAGTCACGGTTTCCCTTGGGGGGTCGTTATGAATTTTGGAAAACCATATAAAGGTTTAATCACCTCCACATATTACATACACAGCGCACAACAAATTGATGGATACCTAGTTTTAAAATCAGAAGTCAAGAATAATGACTGTTATTGTGGATTACATATGACAATTCAGATTTTCAGATTTTAGCAAGCATCATGGAACTTGACATGCTTGATTTGCTTTCGCGGGCCACGTAAAATGATGTGGCGGGCAGGATCTGGCCCCCGGGCCTTGACTTTGCCTACCCGTGATGTAGTGGATAAAGAGCAGAGGAAAATGTGAGCAGCGAAGGTCTTTGTGAGGTCATCGGGCCACGGATGTCTTTTCATTCCTTCTTATGACCCAGGGTGATATTTGGTAGCAGCATGATGACACGGTGCTATCTATAACACTTCCGGAGGTTTCCGCAGGCAGGTGGCGCAGCGCCATGTTGTTAACCGGTGAGCTCTGAGTCCAGGATTGAAGCGGTCGTATAGTCATGCTTTTTGGCTTGCATGATTGAAGGGAGTACTTGTTGTTTACATTGACTACCCTCTTGTCTAGTAAGAACCTCAGGGGAAGTTACCGTAAATTTCGGACTATAAGCCGCTACTTTTTCCGCAAACTTTCAACCCTGCGGCTTATTCAGTGATGCGGCCAATTTGTGTAATTTTTCTAACGGCCACCAGGGGCGCTCAAGTAGAGAAGGTAAGATTAAGACCGGTGGAATATATGCGTCGAGGAAGACTGCAACTTCTTGTCTTGTGCATCAATTAAATTAGCGTGAACATACCCTCATCATGGAAAATGCAAAAAGAAAGGCATATGACGCAGCTTTCAAACTAAAAGCAATCGAGCTGTCCGATCAAGAAGGAAACAGAGCTGCTGCACGTAAACTTGGCATAAACGACGGCTCACCGTGATTTTTACAAGTACCGGTATGTTCTTTGACCAGACCTGTTATACCGCGTTGCTATTCTGTTGCTAGCGTGTTGTTAGCATGTTGCTACCGTTTTACTGCCGCGTCACAGACACCGTTTGGGAAGAAAGTTATATTCTTTGTAAATATGTTGGCATGTTTTAATGTGGGCACATGCGGCTTATATACGGGTGCGGCTTGTGTATGTACAAAATTGGTTTTCCTCTAAAATGTCGTGGGTGCGGCTTATAATCAGGTGCGCTCTATAGTGCGGTAGTTACGGTAGTCCGCAAGTGTCCATACTGGTGGAAGAACAAAAAAAAGCCAAGCAAGATTTTTTTTCTTGCCCGGATATGGGAAAAACTTTTTTCTGAGAGAGACTTCATCGAGTGCCTCACCAAGGTTACAGAAAACACAGTCATTCAACAACATTCGCTTGTTCATAAACGGCAGACTACTGCTGGCGTGCTTGCTCTTTTCAAAGAACGGGAGGGACAGACGCCGCGCAACGGAATTGGAAGTATCCACGCAGAACGTCACGCCGGCTATATAGGAATGAGCGCGGTTATTTCTTATATTTTGGACTTTTCACGAAAGAAAGAAACGAGGACAAGACTTCTGGGAATATGGAGAGCTGCTGTAAAGCACACTTTGGCGCCGCAAACTTAAGTACTCGCGGTTCGAACACGAAGCTGCCCGCCCGATCTCATTGCCACAAACGAGCGATTCATCTTGCATAGAAAACTGCGAGCAAACCATCCTCACTTTTGTTTTGTTTGTTTTGTTGTTGTTCTGTTCCCACCATCGTGCAGCTGGCGAGGTTGTCGCAAATGCTGCTGTTGATCATGACATCCGTCAACACCTCCTCATTTGCACTTTTCCACCAAAAACAGTTTTCATCATTTCGTGTTCTTTTTGCTCGGCTGTTTTCAAGCATTTTTTGGCTCTGACATTTGATAAAAGCGTCTCGGCACTTATTTTTACACTCTCCACCGTTTTTGGGTCGTGCTGGGTCATTTGTATTAATGCAGCGTTTTGTTTTGGCTGTGATATTTTTTATTGATATTCTTGACAACATTGGTGCTATTGGACTTTGGAGGAGAGAAATGGAATATTTCAGATGTAATTATGTCTTGTCATGCAAGCTGACCCAAAGATGTGCTGTGTAAAAAGTCGGTTGCTTTGTGTTTTAAATCTGCTGGCTGCCTCTCAAAATGTTTTTTTTTGTTTTTGTTTTTGTATCATCCCACATCAACCGTGTTGGTCTTCGTTGGGATCGTGGAGTTCTTGCATTGCCTGAGGCTTCGATGGTTTTGTGTGTGTCTGCGGGGGTCGTGGGATTTGGTTTAAAATGATATATGATCATGACGTTTGACATCTCGTCGTGTTTTATAATTAGCGGCCGTGTTCTACTCTGCCTGCCGAAGCCCTTTGTGATTGTTTTCAAAGGTTCTATATGTGTAATGTCGATATGACCTTATAGATGAAAATCCCGGTGGTAAGACAGAATTGGGTGTAGAGGTGTTGGAATGCTTTTTCAGAACAATTCTCATTGGCCGCTCTGAATTTGAGGGGGTTTTAAGGGCACGGGGGAGCGTCTTGATCAGTGCAATTTGCTGCTTGGTTGTTTGTGCTTTGATTGTATTGTCACTTTGTTGCCATGCGGCTGCCGACAAATACATTCTCATCTCACTTTAACGAAGTGAACAACAACCCAGTCATGTTTCTAAAGATTTGACTTCATTTCCAAGAACGTGCACATATCATTCAGTAGCCCAAATAGTGCAACGGTGAAATAAAACCGAGATAAAAATCTTGATTGTCGAATCATAAAAATGCAACACCGGAAGCAATTGAACTGTCTTGTCCAATGCACGTTAACAGGATACAAAACGATTCCGGTGAAACAATATTTTTATATTTTTTTGGTGTCTATTTATACACTGACAGCGGCCACGCGCCAGTGTGGAGCGGTTGTTTGTTGACAGTCAACAGAAGCTTCTAGCGTTGCCCATAACGTACGTGCCTCGATACCTGGGACTCAAGAGCTCATCCCAGCGGAGCACAGGAGAAAAGGGATGCCGTGTATCACAATGAGGAAGAGGTCTTGGGGAATTAGGATGGACCCGTCGGAGAGCAGTGCTGTGTGTCGAACAGAAACAATGCTGCGGGGTGGGGGGTGGGGGGGGGACTTCCCAGATCAGAGTCACTCCAGACTGAGCTTCGGCTCTATTCCAGTGGTGATATGAACACTCAAGATAGAATGCGTAATGTATTTATAACCTAACATCAGGTGAAAACTTGACAAAACGATATTGTGAGCTGAAAAAATGCGTCACAAAGTACTATGAAGTCATTTAAGTGGGGGAAAGCGTCAGATGACTGAAGAAGCAGGCAGCGTTTCATTGCAGTCGCTTGCTTCATCCGCTCATCTGACACATCGGTGGGGGTCAAACTATTAGTCCTTGGGTTATGAAAAAGAAATAAATACATAAATGAATCACACCCTTGTCACTTCGCCATTAAAAGTCTAGCGTATGAGCCGAGTTCCAAAGCCTGACTGAGCGCGCTTCTGGCCGACACGCTGTTTATATCGAGAAAAGGCGGGCGTGAGTGACGTCAGGCATGCGGAAGTCCGCCAATGAGTGAAGGGTGGGCGTGCCCAACGACACGGTGCGCCGAATGGTCGTGAAAATACGGTCGTTTTAGATGGCACCATAGTAAATTCAGCTTCCCGAGTCCGCCTCACAACATCCAGAGCTCTCGGCAGACCTCTTCGACCCAAGTGGGCGTGGGTCGAATGAGACCAATGAGGATACAATAACAAAACCAGTGACGAATATGATTTGTTTTTGTGTAAATAATAAAAAAAAAAAATTCATTCATGTAATGACCTTTTCGCTGATCTACGTTTATCCTGGGATTCATCAAGAGTTTTGTTTATTTTGCAATGACTAAAAGTTGCATGCTTGCTAAATCATTGGATTATGTCAACTGAACAAACAGCAAGTTCGTCTGGCCACTCCATTCCAGAGCCCCCCCCCCAACCACACACCCTTCCTTTGACCTTTTCATTGATTTTGTGACGATTGTTGACTTCAAAGTTTTGAGACATCATCTCTCATTTCCGGGCACCCCCGTGGTGGTTTGTGGGTTGGTCATTTTCTTACTGCGGACTGCAGCCAGCGGTCAATGGGAGTTGCTGAAAAATACATTTGGAGTTGGAATTAACTCCTGGCCACATTTCAAGGAAGCTTTCGAGAAGGCCCAGACTCTTGGGGCCGTTTCATTGCATTTGATAGAACACATCAGTTGTGGGTAGCCCTTGCTCCCGGAGACAGCATTAGTGTTTACTCCTGCACCGCATTGACAGGTTTGTATTTTCAAAAAGCCAATTAGTTTGACCTGACCTTATAACTCGCGCTGGTCGCAACAATTTCTTGCTTGCCTCCTCCCTCCTTGCGCGCACAGCAAACACTGCAACGTCGCCAGCAAAGGGTTTGTTTATTTTGAGGCCATCCGGAGATGCTTTCCACAAGTTACAAAGGTAATTTCAAAATGACTGAAACAATAAGATCACTCTTTCACCTCTTGCCCCCAATTTGTTTCTGGGTTATTATAGCAGTTTTGTGTGTGCACGCTTGTGTGTGATGTGCGTGTTTGCCTCAGTCAAGCTATTTTCAGCACGAGAACTCGAGCCAGCCTTTGATTGATTTTTTTTTCTTGTGTTTTTAATATCGATTAGTTGACACCAAAGTTAGCCAAAGAAGTCCACACAGAGTGGCAGTTGATTCATGCATCAATAAGATTCATTTTGTGGACCAGTAGGACATCGTGAGATCCTTTATCTTGTTACATTGTGTGAGGTGGCTTTGGCCATGTGACCAAAGGTGGAGTGAGCTTTAGGATATGAGCGAACGCAAAGCTGCAATTAAAATAATCGGAGGCCAACTGGAGTTTTGAAAGGGGAGTCATGGAAACGAATCACGTAAATCTTCTGTTATTGATCTAATTCTGAAAATTTGGTGGCGAGCGTACACTTCTGCATTTCCGCCCGGCTGTGATGTAACGGCTAACTGCAAGCCAGCAAGTACCGTATTTTCACGACCATAAGGCGCCATTAAAAGTCTTCAATTTTCTCCAAAATGGACAGGACGCCTTATAATGCGGAGCGTCTAGCGTATGAGCCGAGTTCCAAATCCTGACTGAGAGCCGACACGCTGTTTATATAGAGAAAAGGCGGAAGTGAGTGAGGTCAGGCATGCAGGAAAGCAGTCCCCCAATCAGTGAAGGGTGGGCGTGTAAGTGGCCGCGAGTGAGGTCAGGCATGC
The DNA here is from genome assembly GCA_026261675.1 of Hippocampus mohnikei. Taxonomy (NCBI): domain Eukaryota; kingdom Metazoa; phylum Chordata; class Actinopteri; order Syngnathiformes; family Syngnathidae; genus Hippocampus; species Hippocampus mohnikei. Next base: position 706,513 of record JAKGUB010000557.1, on the reverse strand, counting down.
GGGAAAGCAGTCCACCAAACAGTGAAGGGTGGGCGTGTAAGTGGCCGTGAGTGAGGACGTGATGAGAGTGACTCTGACAACGAGAGGGAACCCGGCGTTTTTTATGGACTACCGGTACTTGCACAATTGTTCAATTCGGATACAGAAGATGAGGACTTTGATGGATTTCTGGGTGATGATTGATCGAAAAACGTGAGTACATTGTAAGATGGCTAAATAAAGTACAACCGATCTCAGTTTTGCTTCCGTTGCCTTTTTAAAAACGTGTTTTTAGCATGTCTTAGCATGCTGCTACGCTATGCTTCAAGCTAACGTGTTTTTAGCATGTCTTAGCATGCTATGCTATGCTTCAAGCTAACGCATTTTTAGCATGTGTGCATGCATGCCGTATGTTTAAACTGGCGTATGTTTTACCACGCCTGGCTGCGCCAATAATACAGTGCGTTTGGTGTATGTGTCAAATACAGATATAGCACCCGTTACTGAGACTGCGCCCTACAACACGGTGCGCCGAATGGTCGTGAAAATACGGTACACACTGCCAGTGAGATGGAGAAGAAGAAGGAAAACTAAAGAAGACCTGGTCTGAAGGCGCACACTCACCAATGAGATCCAGCCGAGAATTGTTTTCCATTGTGAAAATGTGGAACACGTTGCATATAAATAAAGGACTGTTAGAACCTTACACCATGATTTTTGTGTTGAACTTTGTGTTAATTTTGTGGGGTTTAATAAAAAAAAAAAAATGAATTGCACTCCGCCAACTAGTTTGCCCTCTTTGTAATCCGAGGTGACAAACAGGCAACTAAGTACCGGTAATTTCTTTCCATTTTACGTAATTGCAAACCCATTATACAATTACGTAGCAGTCTCCTCGGGGCTTTTATAAGACGTACCAACACTAATTGAGGAGAAAAAAGAGACACACACACAGACCACCGAAATGTGGAATGGAATATAATTTTAACAACTGAGTGCAACAGCGTGTTAGCCGCCTTATTTGAAGTCCGACACAAGCACAACCAAGCAACTCAATCATATTAAAAATCAAATAAATAGCCGCGTCTACAGCTATGTGATCGGATTTTTCACGCCCCCTCCTTTTCAAGTTTTAAGTCACGTTGGTTTTAATCCTCCAGTCCTTCCTTGACTAAGTGAGATTTGCGTTTGAAATTTGGCACTTTGACAGAATGTGAAAGTTTGCAACGGTGCGAAATAAAAATATAGAACATTGCTTGTGTGTTTGGTAAGTCTTATACAACATTGAGGAGTCAATGTCAACCGGTTCACATGAACACATAAAGTCGGTGGCCGGCCAAACCTCATTAGTAATATCCTGTAAATTGTTCTGAACGGGCTTTTCCTGTGCTGACGCTGACTTGTTATCATGTTACATGATGCATCAGCAGGATATTTGTTATGTTTCTGGTTCTGTGCCTGTGCGTGCTTTGTCTTGCAATCTTTCAGGCGAGCGCAGGCGGGCGAAGGCGAAGTCGCTTGCATCACACCTGCTGTGAGTTGCAATCAGCAAGGTTTATTAGCGCAGCAGTGGTGGAAAGGAGACGTTGGATTATTTCCCATTGATTTCTGTCATCGTCTGGTTGCTACTTCAATCATTGTCTTTCTGAGTCTAGTTTATGTCAACTTTCCGCGGCGTTTCATGTTTGGCTTCATTTTTGAGAACATGAAGTACCGTATTTTCACGACCATTCGGCGCACCATATTGTTGGGCGCAGTCTCAGTAACGGGTGCTATTTCTGTGTTTGACACATACACAAAACGCACTGTATTATTGGGCGCAGCCAGGCATGGTAAAACATACGCCAGCTTAAACATACGGCATGCATGCACGCACGCTAAAAACACGTTTTTAAAAAGGCAACGGAAGCAAAACTGAGTTTGGTTGTACTTTATTTAGCCATTTTACAATGTACTCACGTTTTTTCTCTTCACCTCTTACACGCTCGCCGACTGGTACAAGCTAGCGACGTGCCTTTAGCGTCCTCTTACACGCCCACCCTTCACTCATTGGCGGACTTCCGCATGCCTGTCGTCACTCACGCCCGCCTTTTAAAAACAGCGCGTCGGCCAGAAGCGCCCTCAGTCAGGCTTTGGAACTCGGCTCATACACTAGACGCTCCGCATTATAAGGCGTCCTGTCCATTTTTGGAGAAAATTTAAGACTTTTAATGGCGCCTTATGGTCGTGAAAATACGGTACTTCGATGTTTTCTGTTCTAAGCACTTGGTATCTTGGTGTAAGGGTTACGTCTGTGTACTGTTTCTGGTTTCTTGGGTCTTCCACCTCCCTGCTCGCTTGTTCATTTCTATTCACATTGATCTACAAGTGGTTTGCTATTTCTAATTGCTTCATGTGATTGACCTTATACACGCTCTTTGATTACATTCAAATCTGCTTGATTATCTTTTTGGTGTCAAGTATGCTGTGGGATGCTCAACGCAGCAACCCGTCAGTCCTTGAAATTTTCCGACTTTAGCTCCGTGCATACGTGTGATTTATTTGCCAACACAACTGAAGTTAGCCTCAAGTGGAAATGTTTTAAAATCCAGATTAAAAGATACCCTCCCCACTCCATACCTAGGATGAACATCTTCGAAAGCCTTCCTCAAAGCAAAATGTTCCCAAATCTTGCTCTTGCGCCGTATCTTTTCTTAGTGATTTTCGTAAACTACTCATTCTTTATTTTCTTTGCTTTTGAATATCTTTAATGATTCTGATTTCCCTTTTACTTCGAATGTTTTTAACCACGCGAAGCACCGTGAGGGTACCTGGCCTTGCCCAAAGGTCAATCAGAGAAACACCGAAAAATGTACAGTGGAAAACGGTCGCAATGTATGCCTTGCCCAAAGGTCAATCAGAGAAACACCGAAAAATTTACAGTGGAAAACGGTCGCAATGTATGTTTTGAACTTGCCCTCTCAGTCGCATTCACAGTCATAAATAAATCCGTTAAAATGTCTGAGACCAGCGGTGTTTCCGAGCGAATTGTAACAACGAAGCTTGAAACTATTCTTTTACCTCTCATTACCCTACATTTATTGTCCTTATACTGTGTATATATATATATATATATATATATATATATATATATATATATATATATATATATATATATATATATATATATATATATATATATATATATATATATATATATATATATATATAAATGTATATATATATAATATAAATAAATGTATATATAAATGTATATATATATATAATATAAATAAATGTATATATATAAATAAATGTATATATAAATGTATATATATATATATATATATATATATATATATATATATATATATATATATATATATATATATATATATATATATATATATATATCTACTAATCTTAACTACAACTTTAACTCATGTTTTAGTGGCCACCACTCTTAACGTTGTGACTTGAGTTTGACTCGTGGAAAGCTAATCACATCTGTGAACTCTTTCCGAAGGTCTGCAGAAGTTGTTGACTGGTCGCCATCGCCTTCCCGACCATGTCGTGGTGCTTTTGAGCAGTCATCCACTAATAGTGTGTTGGCGCTACTGTTTAAGAAGTATATCGTCATCCAAATGCAGATTCGTAAACGATGCAAATGTGTAACTCCACAGATGTGCTGTCCATTAGTTTGCAATGTTGAAATATGAAAGGTGTGCATAAGTGTGGGTTTAGTGTCTCAATTAGCTCTAGTAATGGTCTAAATAATGATGTCGCTTTTTTCCCCCATCTGGCCCAGTGGACACTCCATTCTGTTGTTCCGTTGTTCTTTTTAAAATATGCGAGGGAACGCTGAGGCCAGCTGTGACTGTCTGAGTGCCGGTGTGTTCATTTGGTTTGGTTATAGACGCATTGATACACAGACACACAATATTTCTCTCTCTCTCTCTCTCTCTCTCTCTCTCTCTCTCTCTCTCTCTCTCTCTCTCTCTCTCTCTCTCTATCTATATATATATATATATATATATATATATATATATATATATTAATACACATTGGGGATCTTTTGAAGAATGGTTTCGAAATATTGTAAATGACACCTCAGATGGGCACCTTCCCTAACGGCCTCCAAAGTAGCAGTAGCGTTGAGATTTTAATGATTGGAACTATTATGTAGCTTGCCATTCAAAAGCTGAATTCTTTTTTAGAAATGGAACTATCCTCCCCCATCCGAGAGCCTCACGCTCCAAGGAGCATTGTGGCGGGCCAGGATGCATGTCAGCATTGTCCCGCAGACTTCCCACCTCATCCTTACCTACTTCAAATATCCTTCTATAGGCACCACATAGCACTGCTGAGACTCTCAGCACTGCCTTCTGAGTCAAACAAGTCCTCTCTCCACTCATGTATAAAGTTACAGAGCTGCCAACATCATCAAGGATGCATCCCAACCCAGCAACCACCTGTTTGTCATGTTACCCCTGGGCCGGGGTAACATGACAAAGCAGATTCAGGGACAGTTTTTTCCTAGAGCCATTACTGCAATAAATAACCATAGAAAATAATCAAAGCTACTGCATTTTAAACTCACTTACCTCACTTTGTGCAATAATGAGCAATATCTGAGTCATTTTATATGCAATACGTGTCCTGTGTGCAATATAAGCCTCAGTTCCACACTACCACTACTGCTGCTGTTGTTGAGTTTTGAATTTAAACCATTATTTTATTCTGTTTTATTGTATTTTTTTGAGAAATGCACTAAGGGGTGGCACCCAAATTTCGTTGTATGCAATACAATGACAAGAAAGGCGATTCTGATTGTGATACTGTTGTTGATCACAATCTCAAACGTGTGGTTGTGTTATTGTTGTTGTTGATGTCGTGCTGACTCTTTTCTCTCCGCCTCTGGCCCTCTCTCAAACCTCATTTGGGCTTTCCGAGATATAGTCATCCATTAATCTGAAGGACATAATTAGCCCATTTGAAACAATTAATGCTGCCAGATAGGAGGCTTATGCTGATACTGCACATGCTGAGTCATCTTGCTCATTAATGCATCAAATCATGTGGTCTAATTAATGGCCTCGTGAGTGATATCCATCCATTTTTTTCTACACCTTCAGTCCAGCGTGGAGCCTATCCCGGCTAACTTAGTGGAAGAGGTGGGGTACACTTAATCGATGAACAGTCCATCAACAGTCCTGACAAACATTCCCACTTACATTTATACCGTTTAATTCAGTAAATGTATTTGATGGAATGCTGTTGTGTATGCAGGGAAAAAAAAATCACTCACTTTGTTACGATTTGTCGTGGTTTGATGGCCTTGATAGCTCTGAGAACATTTTCATATTGCATGTGTGAAAGGATGCAAATAAATGAAGTGTGTCATGCTTACTGGAGTTGACTGAAGGTAAATGGACACAATTTATCTCTGATATATTTTTGTTTTATTAAAACAGGACTTCTTTTAGACATATTTGAGACAATTGCTTTAATCGGATATGTGGAGACAAAAAACAAAGTGAAGGCGTACCGTATTTTCACGACCATTCGGCGCACCGTATTGTTGGGCGCAGTCTCAGTCACGGGTGCTATTTCTGTGTTTGACACATACACAAAACGCACCGTATTATTGGGCGCAGCCAGGCATGGTAAAACATACGCCAGCTTAAACATACGGCATGCATGCACGCACGCTAAAAACACGTTTTTAAAAGGGCAACGGAAGCAAAACTGAGTTCAGTTGTACTTTAGCCATTTTACAATGTACTCACGTTTTTCGCTTCACCTCTTACACGCCCACCCTTCACTCGTTGGCGACTGGTACCTGCAAGGGGCGTGCCTTTAGCGTCCTCTTACACGCCCACCCTTCACTCATTGGCGGACTTCCGCATGCCTGTCGTCACTCACGTCCCGCCTTTTCTCTATATAAACAGCATGTCGGCCAGAAGCGCTCTCAGTCAGGCTTTGGAACTCGGCTCATACACAAGGCGCTCTGCATTATAAGGCGTCCTGTCCATTTTGGAGAAAATTTAAGACTTTTAATGGCGCCTTATAGTCGTGAAAATACAGTAATTTCACACTATTTGACCAATAATCAAATACCTTGGTTGATTTCCGGCGTGCTTGTTTATGGGCTCAGGAATGACCACATGCACGCGTCTATGGTGTCATTGACACAGAAAAGTGGAACAAATAGCATAATCTAATACAGCACACATCAAAACAATTATTCTTGACAGAACTCTGCGTCATCAACCGTTCCTAACCGTGAGGGTCGCGAGGCAGAGTGACAAAGACGCCTTTCCCTTGACCCACCTTTAATGCAATTCAAAAAAGGGTGTGCCTATCTTTGTGTGTGTGTATGTGTGTGTGTGTGTATTCAGGTATAGGCAAAGGGTCGATAAAGATAATCTCAGCGTTATCAATTTCATCCGTCAGATTCTTGCACCCCCTTGTCCTCCACCACACCCAGCGCAAACAGTCTCTCGTTTACACTCGGCAACACATCATTATTTGCAGTCAAATTTTCCGAACCTTCATCCGAATCATCCATAACCATGAAAGGCGGCACTGACATAAAAGCAAGTATTTTGTGACGATATGAAAAACAGCAATACAGGGATATGAAAGCAGATACTGTGAATGAAAGCCAATATGTCAAGGTGTTTCTCGAGAGGCTGCTCCGACAGTGGAGTTACTCATCACTCCAGAATCGAATATCACAAAGTTTTATATGTGTACGATTTCAAATCATGGAGTTATCAGCAATGTCGCTGAACCACTCTAAACTGTCCAATTAGATGAGCTTTAGTCGATCAATGTCAACTTTAGTGATTAGCAATGGAAATGTAATTTCTGTTATGTTTACCGTAATTTCCGCACTATAGAGCGCACCTGATTATAAGCCGCACCCACTACATTTTTAGAGGAAAACCAATTTTGTACATACACAAGCCGCACCTGTATATAAGCCGCATGTGCCCACATTAAAACATGTCAACATATTTACAAAGAAAGAGAGCGTTTTCAAAGTTTTAATAATATAACTTAACAATAATAATAATAGAACTTTCTTCCCAAACGGTGCCTGTGACGCGGCAGTAAAACTGTCGCAACATGGTAACAACACGCTAGCAACAGAATAGCAACACAGTATAACAGGTCTGGTCAAAGAACATACCGGTACTTGTGAAAATCACGGTGAGCCGTCTTCATCTTCCTCCTGTGAACTGAAGCCATCGAAGTCACCGTCCTCAGTGTTGGAATTAAACAGTGTCATAAAGACCGGTCTTAATCTTACCTATTCTACTCGAGCGCCCCCTGCCGGCCGTTGGAAAAATTACATAAATTGGCCGCATCACTGTATAAGCCGCAGGGTTGAAAGTTTGGGAAAAAAGTAGCGGCTTAGAGTCCGGAATTTACGGTAATTGTTTACACTGGACCACTTTGGATGTAAGGGGAGCTGTGTATCTCCTTGTTTGTGCCCGAGATTTGCTAAAGACACAACGGGACAGCTGTTGCCTCACCACTGAGGACAATTCAACTTTAATCCATTCGATTGGTTTGGGCAACAAAAGAATTGTTTACCATTGTTGCTGTGCAAGATTTAGAGAAGCAGAGTTGAAAAACGACCCGGAATGGAGTCCGAGGATAAATCAGGGAGCACACTTGTGAGAGATGATTGCTGCTTTCAAAGCTGGGCCTGCTTTTGCCAAAGTTGGCATCAAACCGCAGCGCATTCAGACAAATAGATTGTTAGACGTCGCTGGGTTTCTCTACCAAGGTTTAACATTGAATTTCTATTGTAGGACGACCTTTCATCTCTCATTCTTATTGCCGCTATGACATTCATCTTGTCTTATTCGCTGAATTAGGTTGAAGGTTTCTTTTTTACCCAGACAATGTTCTTTTTTTTTTTTTTTAACTGAAGAGAAAAACTCTTACCTAGCTGACAGTTTGGGCTGCCACTTCCGCCTTTGTCTGAGCTGTCACTTGCTTCCTCGTGACATCTCATTCTTGTTGGCCCTTATTTAATCCATCCATCCATCCATTTTCTTTAAAAAAATTGTTTTTTTTTTTATACGATGTCAGGTTACCGTATTTTTTGGATGATACGTCGCTCCGGATTATAAATCGCACCAGCCCAAAAATGCATAATTAAGAAGGAAAAAAAAATCCATTTTCTTTTTTATTTTAATTTTATTTTTTATACGATGTCAGGTTACCGTATTTTTTGGATGATACGTCGCTCCGGATTATAAATCGCACCAGCCCAAAAATTGCATAATTAAGAAGGAAAAAACAAATATAAGTGGCGCTGCAGTATAAGTCGCATTTTTGGGGGAAATTTATTTGATAAAATCCAACAGCAAAAACATACATGTCATCTTGAAAGGCAATTTCAAATAAAAATAAAATAGAGAACAACAGGCTGAATAAGTGTACGGTATACTAACGTTACATGGCTGACATGCCTGGTAATGTCAGTAACGACGTAACATATTAAGAGTTATTCAGATAACTCTAGCATAAAGAGCATGCTAACAAGTTGAGCAATTTCACCCCGAATCGCTAAATCCAAGGACATTTTCATCCTCGGTGTCATTTTGAATCAACTCCCCCAACTCGAGAGGTAGATGATGCGCCGCTTCCTCTTCTACGTCGCTTACGTCAGACTCATCGTCGATTAATCAACACAGGCTGAGCGCGCCCTCTTGTGGTTTAATGTGAAAATAACATACATAATCATGTATTAATAATTTCACACGTGAGTCGCTCCAGAGTATAAGTCGCACCCCCGGCCAAACTATGAAAAAAACAGTGATTTATAGTCCGGAAAATACGGTACTTATCTTCTGACCAATTCTGAATACAACTTAAAACAAACCATTTTTCGGTAAAGGCTAACCCTGTAACGTATGACACTTATACCGATCCCTTTGGGACTCCCACCTCAGAAAGAAGTCAGGCTCACCAGCATGTTGTGAAAGATGATGACACCGTCAACACTAGCAGGGCACATTTAGAATGGCCTGTATGTTTTCTAAACCAACAATCATTGAAGTATTAACTCTGTTCAAATGGCAGGTGTTGTCGAACCAACACATTTCAGTCGGAGCATCCTCCTCCTTTTGGAGCTGACATAGCAGAAATAAAAGCTTTGCAGAATGATTGGCTGAGGCGCTAACTTTGCAGTAATTAGGAAGCTAAACTTCGGTAATGACTTTTGACTTAAGAACTGCACAGGTGCCTCTGGGTGTGTGTGTGTGTGTGTGTGTGTGTGTGTGTGTGTGAGACAGAATTGGTTTTGTAGTTGCAGGTGGCTAATTATGCCACTCTGTGCCTTTTTCTTTGTTTGTTATTTTTGCTTCTTAATTAGGCATGTCTCATTAAGCTGAGGACTGTAATCGTCCTGGCCATTACGGCTATTAGCCCAGCTCAACTTGTTAGGGTCTTTTTACACATTTGTTAACATTGACATTGAAGAACAATTTAAGTTCATGCTAACAAAAAAACCAAAAAAAAACTTCTTTTTTCACGCACTGACATGAATCATTTAGGCAGACAGAAGCGACTACAGCACTTCTATTTGTGACTCGAAATAAACCATACATATCTTTTTTTTTCCTCTAACACAAATAAACGTCTTAATTTTGGGACATATCAACGTGCGAGAAGTCATGCAAGAGACAAGGTTGTAAAATGTGTGGCGAATAACTGAATGAGTCTCACAGGCTGAGAGGAAGGAAAAAAAACCCAACCTCAGTTGAGCAGCTCAATCTTTGTACTCTTTCCCACTTGCCAGATGGCAGCAGGTTGAACAGATTTCTCCTGGTGGGCGTTGTGAATGTCATTCATGCTTAGAAGAACGGGAGCAAAACTTGAGTCTCCCTGTACGAAATAAGCATGTCCATGCATCCATGTTTGACCATTTTACACTGTTCAGGGTCACGGGTGACTCAGGTGACCCTTTTCAAGCCCCTGACCCATATTTTGTTGTGCTTACTAAGTCACCTCTCCCAAGTCCAATTATTGACCCCAAACAACAATCGAAAACACATTTATGTCCGTATTTCTAAGTTAAACACACAATATACTTTCAGCAGACAGTCATGACGTACTTTTGGGTCAGGCGTCGGTACCAGTTGAGAATCACCCTCGTACGCTTAGTTCTTGGGTGGAGTGCCTGTAAAACGCAGTGGCAAGCATTTGAGAAATAACAGGGCGGCCCGGTAGTCCAGTGGTTAGCACGTCGGCTTCACAGTGCAGAGGTACCGGGTTCGATTCCAGCTCCGGCCTCCCTGTGTGGAGTTTGCATGTTTTCCCCGGGCTTGCGTGGGTTTTCTCCGGGTGCTCTGGTTTCCTCCCACATTCCAAAGACATGCATGGTAGGCTGATTGAGCACTCTAAATTGTCCCTAGGTATGAGTGTGGGCGTGGATGGTTGTTCGTCTCCGTGTGGGGTGTCCCCCGCCTACTGCCCGGAGACAGCCGGGATAGGCTCCGGCACCCCCCGCGACCCTAGTGACAATCAAGCGGTTCGGAAGATGAATGAATGAATAGACAGCACATCTCTGTGGAGGCTCTTCCAAAGGTTTCCTGCGGGTGATGCCGGGGGCTCCCGCCCCATCGCTTCCCTTTGCACGACACCGGTACTGATAGATGTACTGTAGGATGCGAACCGGTTTCATACCATGTTAGCGGGTGCGGTTGGGCATAAGTAAAGCGCAACTGACGTGAACGAAAGGCGCTCAAATTTTATATCGTGGCGGAGGGCCGCCTCAATGCTCGGATGCATCATTCGGGCCTTTTAACGATGCCCCAAAAAGACGATAAACTCAAGTGGTCCAAAACCAGTTTATTGCTCTATCTCCGCAGTTGAGGAATCCATAGTTCTCGGACTTTGTGCAGTTTTCAGCAATATTTGCATATATTATGCATCGTGTATTTCGAAAACCAATCACATTTGTTTGACATGGTCTTTAAAGACATGGTATCTGCAAGTGGTCGAGGAGAAAAACATTTGGATTTCATTCCACTTGTGATATGAGACATTCAGACAACTCGCTCACCGCATTTTTCTGCCTTAATAGGCTGGCCCTGGAAGGCAAAGTTTGGAAATAACGATTCTGTGAACGCAATGTACATACGGCCAATTAAAACAGACACTCTCTTTTCTTTAGTTATTTCCTTGTAAACATTTGTTAATTCAGGACTCCACTTCTTCATATCCTCTGCCAAATGAACTGTCCTCACTCGACATGTTGCAAGGGCGCATCGGCAAGGGATATATACTTGCGCGTGGTTTGAAATATTGCATGAATATGAAAATGACTCCCATGAATAGGCTTGACTTTATGTTGTGTGAAACTTTAATTTCAACCCCCCTGTGGCATTTGAATCTCATCTCCAGACCTCACCAGATTATTCTCTCTGTGCCTCCTGCTCACTGTCACTTCTCTAGTTTGCTGTCACTTTCTCTCCGGTACTGTTCAGTCCTGCTGCCAATCCACCGTTTCCCCTCAGCTTTTCAAAGTCACTGTCTCTAATGTCCATCAACTCTCCTCACGTGTTAACAACGCGCACACAAATAATGCCCCCCCCAAAAAAAAATGTACATCTCTGAAAATGTACCAATTTCCTGTTGGAAATATTGGGAGCAGCCAAACCGAGCACCCGGAGGAAAATTTAGAGTGATCTATTAACCTTCCACATGCAAGCCTGGGGAGAACATGCAAACTCCACGCAGGGAGGCCGGAGCTGGAATCGAACCCGGTACCTCTGCATTGTGAAGCCGACGTGCTAAGCACTGGACTACCGGGCCGCCCCCATCAAGGAATAGTCAGAAAAAATCAGATTTTTGGGAACTGAGATCTTCATTAACCCTTCTAACAAAATCCACCAAAATATTTTTGCATCATGTAGATTACATCTGAAAATGAAAATTTGGAGAGAAAAAAAATGACATTTTAAACCTGCCGTATCAAATTTGATACAGATGATTTAATGTAATATAAAGAATGAGTTACATCATGAAAATGCATGTATCAAATATGATCAAAATGGCATTGTAGGGTTAAGCTCTTTTTGAATGTAATTGACTAAATGAACAGTCATTCAGGGTGAGTTGGGCTGAAAAAAAAGATGACTGTTAAGAAGTGTTATGTTTGATGGTCCAATTCCCGACAGCGCTATTTTTCCAGATTTCTGAATTTAAGAAGGCCGAATATTCGTTCTTGAATTCTTCATTAATTATTGACAATTGTCTGATCTCATTCATTCCTTGCACATTTTAGGTTTGCTTGGACATTTAGACGAGGATAGAATGCTTCCATAATAAAATCACATGTCGTAAAGTAATACAGGACCAATGGCCACCAGAAACGTTGTCAATGACATCAACTCAGTTGAACACAAAAAATCGACCTCACAAACTTTATGTCCCCAAATAGTCTCATTTGGATCCTGAATTAAACGGTTACAGACCCTGGAGCTGTTGAGTTTTCAAGGGGAGATTTCAGTGACTTACTCCTCTGGGTGTCTGAGAAATGTCCTAATTAAAGAACTTAAAAAGCCAAATCTGCGACTGTGGCTTTTCTTTTCTTCATTATCTGGTTTAGCAACAATAACAAGCGACAAATATAGTTCAGTGACCGTTATCACTGTTATGCATATTATTATTATATCTACTCATTTTCATTTTGAAAAGAATGAGACAGAATCTCTCAATTGAACATTCGGTTTGCATGTTTTCGGTTTGCATGTTTTCCCCGTGCCTGCGTGGGTTTTCTCCGGGTACTCCGGTTTTCTCCCACATTCCAAAGACATGCACGGAAAATTCGAAATTGTCCTCGGTGTGAGTGTGAGAGCGGACGGTTGTTCGTCTGGGTGTGCCGTGCGATTGGCCGGCAACCGGTTCAGGGTGTCACCCGCCTACTGCCCGAAGACGGCTGGGATTGGCTCCAGCATACTGGCGAGCCTTGCGAGGATAAGCGGATCGAAAAAAGGAATGGACGGATATATTATTTGTCAATTGTCACAGATGTAACAAGAGCTCACTGACTTCTTTAGTTTCTATCTGTACATGTGTCCATCCATCCATCCATCCATGGATCGTTTTCATCGTATTGTGGATGGATGAATAACAGAAAAGGCAGTTGTAAGTTCAAACGTATCAAGTTAAGAGTGACAGAAGATGGATGGATGGTGCTTCTGTCTCTGCACTAAAACCACTGGCCTCTGTTCTCCACTCTGCACTTTGATTCATTACTGGTGAAAGAGACTTCACCCACCATTGCACTTTATATCAGAAAGTGGGACAGGACAGGCGCTTTTATCTATACAGCGGGATACTCACTGACTCATATTCATTGACCTAGTCCTGAATGGGCTGTTTTTGCATTGAAAATGAGGGCTTGGCCTCAATGATCTTCCCAGATTTAGCCAAAGGTTTTATTTGAAAATTCACGCTGGTGGTTGTGGCACGTCAAAAATACAGTTGTATGTCTAACCTCTGTGGTCCTGTCGAGCCAGAATTTCATGTTTGCTTTCATCGCGGTCCTTAATGACTGCTATAAGATTCTTTTATGTTCAACAGGGGGGGCCAATATGGATGACACTCCCTGAGTGGACGCCTGGCCCCACCCAATGCACATCAATAGAGCAGTTGAATTTGTTGCGCTTGGTGGCCACAATAGACTCACTCCAAGACGGGTTTAATTTGTGCATTGGCAGTATATAACGTCGAAGAGCGTAGGGCAGCAGTGGGTAGGTAGCCTGCGGGGAAAAAAGTAAGGAAGTATTGGATCCAATTATGGCTCTGGATCATCATACTGCTTCTCCAAACATTCACCTGGAAAGCATGATTGCGCTGTGTTATGGAGTTGATTAGCTTTCTTTTTCCATTGGACCCGTTTTGACGATTCTTTCTGTCTTTGCAAAGGTATTCTGAGCTCGTGGATGTTCAAATTGTCAATTGGGTCGAGTCTGGTTTCTGATCCTTGACTTCCGGGAAACATTCCAATGCTGAAATAAACTGAAGAGAGATTCTAATTGATAGTGAGGTTTCAATGGCTCTTGCAAAGGGGGTTCGGACGTTCCATGCTGATCCATTGAACACGGGTTCTTTTATTTCTCTGTAAGGGGGAATAAAGACCTGACACCACGATTTATGTTCTTCTATTTATTCTAACATTGTGACAACTGGTATGTATGTGTGTGTACGTGGGGCAGGGGGTTTGGGGGGATTTGGGCTGCGGCCGACCTGAATGGAGTCTGCATGAGCTCCTGCTACCTCCCACATTTCGGAAACCTGTTTCAGAGGTTAAATGAAGGCTCTAAATGATATGTGTGGGTTATTGGTAGTTTGTCTGTACGTGCCCTGCCATTGCTGACCACTCCGCCTGGGATTGACTCCAGCTCAGCCATGAACCCGTGAGGATAAGCAACGTGGACGAAAGGATGAGTTCCTGTTTGTTTTCAAAACCTCAACAAATCCCACTTAAATAAATCACTTTAGTGCCTGTCTCACGTCACTCCGGTACAGCTTTATGGTGATAAACATACCAGAAACACAGTAAGCTATGCAGCATACACACCTGTCGTGTGGGGACACAGAGTTTCTACTGGATATATTTCAAATATGCCCGTTTTTTTGTTTTGATTGATAAAATGGCAACGGGAGTAGGAGCGGTTTCAATTGAGACACTGAAAGTCATGTCATAAGAGATGTACTAATACCTCAATTGTGATGAACAAATTGGTGTTTTATCAGTTGTTTGTGTGTTGATATTTGGATGTGGCCACACAAACACACACACACACACACACACACACACACACACACACACACATCCGCCCGCGTACTCTCTACGAAGAGGGTTAATAGAATGTTTTGTTGACTGGCAAAGGTGCTGTTTATTCTGACGGAAAGGGCGGTGGGGTGAATCTGATAGACAGACAACTTAATAGGGAAGTTGGGATAAAGTCAGCTGAAGTGCATTCAGATGGAGTTCCATGCATGGGCAAATAACTTGAGTGAGAGAGAAGAAATCAAAAATAAACACGGGAAGTTTTTCAACCTACCCTGTCTGCCTCAGCAGCCATTTTAGAACACGAGTAAACATAAAAGCGACGCGCTTTACTGTCACTGACAAAACGATTTTGGAAAAAGGACATTTTCTCATTGACTGTAGCCATTGTCATACACCATTAGAAGCTGAAAATGAGAATACATATTAAAACTCATTCAGTACCAGCCAATTCTAGTCCAAGTCTGAAAAGACGTTTAAAAACGTCTTTGGGAGCGAATGAGTTAAAACATGACTTCCGGGCTCTTCTCCCTCGAAAGTCGACTTCAGTATCAGCCGGTCTCACAGACGCTTAGAATTGCTGCCGTCGTTATTTTAAGGCTAACACACTCAACTTTTGCGTTCTCCTCCAACCATCCTCGAACCATGACTGCACAAAGAAAAGTCTATCCAGGTGGGTGCAAGTGTCAAAAGAATATCTTGCACCAAGGACCAGATTTTGTGAGCAAAACTTTTCCACATGACACCCGGAACCTTGGTGAGTGCTAACTGGCGTCAACGCCTCTCCCTGCCTCGCCACTGTCACACTGAACAAAACAGTCCAATGACATATCGCAGGATCTAATTGCACTCCTGGGCGACTTCCGCGCGTCCTCCGACGTCATTTCTGTGTTTTGATCTTGTGTCAATAAGAATCATTCACTTCTTGGACAAAATGAGTCTCTTTTTATTGACCTACATTCTAAGCCAAGTTTGACATGTGCTGAAGTGTAGAAAAGGGAAATTGTAAGTTGATGGCTCACTATGTCTGGGTCAGCAAAATGTTTTGCCGGAGGGAGTGCAAGACAGAAAAGAAAATTCTGCTTAGAATGAAGTTGCTAAATGCTGACCACTTCATTCAAAGTTGTGTAGTTATTGTTCTCGTTGAAGAGCAAAGAGGAAATAGAAGTTTCAGAAGTTGAACACTGTGGGGTTTTCGAGAGATAATAATAAACACTCTGATCGCTATGGTAATGTTTAATGCCTTCAAAATACGATACAACGCAAAGTCAAGATCTCGGGGCGCTGTACATACGGCGAGTAGCGACAGGCCCTTCGCACTGTCTTGTGCAGAGCGTGCCTGTTAAGTCCAAATTACCCCATGGGGATAAATAAAGTTTCCTGAATCTGAATCAAAGTGCATGAAAATGTCAACTCACCACAATGCTGAACCGGGCGGTCCCATCTCGGGGTAATAGGAGACAATAGCCCTGTTCACATTGGCAGATTTGTTTCGGCGCTGCACCGGAGTATTTTGTTGCGATATAATTTTGCACCGGAACAAATTTTGTGGAGCGTTCACACGTACAAAGCCGCTGAGCGTAACAGCACGAGAGCAGCATCGGCGCAGCTCCACTTGCTTTCACACGGGCAGTTCCTGTTGCGGAACAAAACGACAGGAATGCGGAAGTAAAACATGCGTAAAGAAAGAAGAAGGCGGGGAAAAGGAAGTACCATTTCCCCTCCTTCTTTGTGACAAAATGGCTTCTTCTCCGGAGAAATCAACGATGTGGTCGTTAATCAGACGCAAAATACCCAGGATGCATGTTGGCAAGTACCCGGATGGACTCCTCTGACGCGTAGCGAGGCCACTCCCCCGCAAGCGAGCATTTGCTCTGGAGCAAATTTTTAAACCACCTCCCTGAGGTGGATTAAATTTGATCCGAAACAAGCTGTTTTCGGGCGCTACGCCGGAAACAAAGTTGCACGTATGAACGCTCGAGGGGAGCAGTTTCGGAGTCGGTCCGAAATAAATCTGCCCGTGTGAACGGCCCTAAAGACACCTGAAGTGTGTGCTTTATGTCGAGTTTACTTTGAAATTCTGTTTTAGTCGCAGTTGCTGCACAAAACCCCCGCCTGACACAGGTAGCATGTCGGAAATAGCAACAGTGCTATCGTGGCGATCTCAGAGTATTCAGCCTTAACTTTAATCCAGAACACCGGCTGAGTTGTTGTCTCAAACGTACTTTTAAGGCCGCCCACATTTGCGATCTCCAGCAGTTAATTTTACTCATTTAGCAAGCTCCAGCGTTTTGTTTTTAGCCGTAATCAGTCACGTGACGGAGACGCGTGGTTTGACGTGCGTCAAGAGTTACACAGGCGGATGTAACGGAGAAGTAAGTTGTTATTGTGCGGCCCGGTACCAAATACCCGGCGGTTGGGGACCCCTGCGTCAACGGACTAAGCTAATGTTGCCGATTAGCGTGCAACCTATTTATGTCTCTGCTCTCCAGGAGAGCCAGCTAGACCATCTGAGTTGCGCACTGGTCTCATATGTCCTTTTATGTACACAGCTCAGAATAAATAAAAGCCCTCTGAGACACAAATTGACTCCAGCTGATTAATATCAAGAACAAAACGCAGAGGAAACCACCCCCTGCCGGTTATACAAGCTTCCAATAAGTTGCAGAGATGCACTTGTATGTTGGGATCTGATCCTTTTGTCAGTTTTATTTGGAGGAAATCATGTAAAGATTGATCACGGATACAGTTTATGAAGTGTCCACATTTAAAAACTCTTTCATTCCACAAGACCGCCTACCAAGGACGTACTTGTACGTCTAAATCGTTAAAAAAAAATGTTTTTTGCGTCATAGGGAGGAGGAGGGTCTGATGCAATCTGTGAATGAGAATAAGCCGTTTGCATTGCATATTGTGTGAAAAAAGCGACCAGTAGGTGGCAGTGGTGCCTCACGTGCTTTTCCAAAAAGCTCTTTTTCTCCGTTGTTTGGCCAGGAATCGCCATTTTCATGAAACTTAGCCGTTTTGTAATGCCGATTGCTGAAGAATGGAAAAATATATATTTTTTTCTGCTGAAAGACGAGAGTCCAAACTTTATTTTGGTGGGATCCATGTTTATATAGCATTAAAACCAAATATTATGTGGGCCTTGCAAGATCAGTCAAAATCCAGTGAAAATGGCTGGGATTGAATGAGTTAATGTGAGTAAAAAAAAAAACTGTTCATACACAAAGGGGCCCTTTTTTGCAAGAACAATTGCAATCATCAGATGTTAGTAGGTCACGAAGTAGCTCCCTTTCAAAGTCCTAAAGGATGTAAAATTCATCATTGGGGAAATCAACTTTGGTCCTCCAAAAACTTGCAGAATTTTCCTCCAGATCCCTGAGGTAGTATTCGTGCGTTTCAACAGCCTTTTTATCATAAAGTGATAACAAAATGACTCTAAAATCCTTGGCGGCAGTCTGCACTCGACTGAGTATCATTCGAGTTATTATTGTCATCATAATCGTGCACCCTCTACACATAGCCAGTATCGATCGATCAAATGGCTGCGGTGAGTGGAGGAATATTTAAAACTGAAGTCTTGATTTGTGCTGCTATGTGCGTTAGCATTATTACAGCCAAGCGAAACTGATAATATCGCACATCACTATGCGTAGCCTAGCAATGAATGCTCCCTGTGGTAGACTGACGTGTGAAGCCCCTTGGAAGAATTTAAGATTGCACCAAGTTCAATGACATTTGAGAGGCTTGGAGAACTGTCTGCGTCGACGGAATATGACAGATGAACAGAGAGACCAATTTGGAGGTGAGTTAGAACGTGACTATTAAGAAACCAGACAGAGAGGACTAATGGGAATGTAATATCCGGCTAATAAAGCCCCCTCCCATATGCATCAGTCAAGCCCGACTTTAGCACTGGGACTCGGGAGGGGGGGAAAAAAAAATCCTTGCGCCGTACCTGTATGCAAATGTTATTAAATTAGTTCTACCAAAAAGACATGTACATTAAACATTACTGTACAAATCATGATGTTTATTTTTCAGCATTTTGCCACTCCAAGCAGTTGTCTTGTGTTTCCAAAAAAAAAAAAAAAGACAAAGAAGGGTAAATATGGATAAGCCATTTGCACAGGAACGAATAGTTGCAAAAGATGATGGTCACCCAGCAGTTTTTCTGAAAAGAAAAAAGAAAAAAAAGAAAAATAATCCACATACCGTAATTTCCGCACTATAGAGCGCACCTGATTATAAGCCGCACCACCCACTACATTTTTAGAGGAAAACCAATTTTGTACATACACAAGCCGCACCTGTATATAAGCCGCATGTGCCCTCAGACGGTACACAGAGAGAGTTTTCAAAGTTTGAATAATATAACTCAACAATAATAATAATATAACTTTCTTCCCAGCAGCAGCTCTGTTTCCTTCTTTATCGGACAGCTCGATTGCTTTTAGTTTGAAAGCTGCGTCATATGCCTTTCTTTTTGCATTTTCCATGATGAGGGTATGTTCACGCTAATTGAATTTATGCACAAGACAAGAAGTTGCAGTCTTCCTCGACGCATATATTCCACCGGTCTTAATCTTACCTTTTCTACTCGAGCGCCCCCTGGCGGCCGTTAGAAAAATGACATAAATTGGCCGCATCACTGAATAAGCCGCAGGGTTGAAAGTTTGGGAAAAAAGTAGCGGCTTATAGTCCGGAATTTACGGTACACACTTTGTGCTTGCACACAAATAGCTAAAGAAATGAGTGGTCGATCGATCGATCGATCGATTAATGATTAGCGAACGTTCTTGCTCATCATTCCTCCCCCGTGTCCAGTACAGCAGAACCTCAAATGTCAACACATTTCGTTGCAAGACATTGGTTGACCGTCCAAGTTGTTCTAAATCTTCATTATCGAAATGGAACAATTCTTTCTTTACCCTATAATACAAAGTAAATTCATTCACTAATTCAATGCTCACAATGTCACCATCATAAAAAAATATATTACCAGTCAGTTATCTTTCAAAATACATTTTACACAATACCTTGATCAAGATATCTAAACTATTGTATGATCAAATACAAGAAAAATCCTGACACATTAAAGAAGCCTGACAGACACTTCAGAAAGAAGGAGGAGGGAGGTGTTTGTAGAATGATTGGCAGGCGTATTTCCAAAATTAATAAGTGTGATGAAATTTGCTGATGTCTCCCTCAGTGTCATAAATGATGTTGCTGTTTGGCATTTTTTTCCCCAAACAAATTCAGTTGAAATACTTCGTGTGGCACTTTTGAGGACTTCAACTTCAGGTGTTATTCTATTCTCCATTCATTAATGTTTAAACTTTAAGGACCCCTTTAAATTTGGGATTGGAGTGGAACTGCCCTCTGAATCATTAACTCAATTTGCATGCAAATGTGATGAATTATTACAAGGCTTATTAACGGCTGACAGAGGAGGCGTCTACAAAACCATGTCTGGTTTCATACAGTGTGCAACCAGGCCCATCGTTTTATTGTACCGGTGCACATAATCTGTCATTTCAGTTTCGAATGTGGGACGGTAAATCAATAAGCTCGAGGCAAATTAATCACTTTGTTTCTGCCAAAGCATTTTCACATAGCGCTACTTATAAGCGTATCAGGAACAAATTATCACGTCAAGGCTTCCCACACTCGCAAACACTGAATTGTGTCACATTTCTAACAGTTCATCCACCGATGATGAACAAATCAACTCAAGTTTATTTATAGAGCACTTGGAAAACAACCACAGCTGTTCTGAACATAAAGAAAAATCTGATGTATCTACCGTAAATTCCGGACTATAAGCCGCTACTTTTTTCTCAAACTTTCAACCCTGCGGCTTATACAGTGATGCGGCCAATTTGTGTAATTCTTCTAACGGCCGCCAGGGGCGCTCGAGTAGAAAAGGTAAGATTAAGACCGGTGGAATATATGCGTCGAGGAAGACTGCAACTTCTTGTCTGGCGCATAAATTAAATTAGCGTGAACATACCCTCATCATGGAAAATGCAAAAAGAAAGGCATATGACGCATTGCTATTCTGATGCTAGCGTGTTGTTACCATGTTGCTACCGTTTTACTGCCGCGTCACAGGCACCGTTTGGGAAGAAAGTTAGATTATTATTAGAGCTGTCAAACGATTAAAATATTTAATCTAATTAAAAACTCAACCGTCATAATTAACTCAAATTAACTAAAAATTAATCATGATTACTCACGCATTTTTTATCGTTTCTGAATTTCCTTTTATATTTTTTGTCCTATTTTCCCCCATTTTAATGCTCTCATCAACATGGAATCATGAATCAGTTTTCTAAGTGCAAAATGCAAATATTTACTGAAATAATTTCGATTTTCAATTTTACATGAACAGTTTTCACTTGGAGCAGTTATTCAGCTGTCGAAGATTGGAGAAACTGGATTTAACGACAGCGCCGATTTGCCAGTCCAACTTAAAATCCCCTTCCGGTTTAAAACTCAAACTCGAGACTGTATTTAGATAAGATGCCAGGGAGCCCAAGTCAACAGGGTGAAAGGTATAAGGGCTACTGGGACCAAACACCATAACTTCTTTTTTGAAGTTCAAGAAGTGTATTGTCATCCAGGCTTTGAGTTCCCACAGACAAGACAAAAGTGGCCTTGAGGAGAAAGCGTCCTTTTTGCTTCGTGGGACATAGATCAGATTGTCAACCGCATAAGCGCTGAAAGGAAATAACATTGAGATGGAACCTACAGGCAAAAAAAAAAAATACCGTAATTAAAACAGGAGAAGCCCGGTATTGAACCCTGTGGAATACCATACAATGGTGGTGCAGAGGGGACTCAGAGCAACCAAGAGGAGTTCTGCCTGCCAAATAGAATCAAAACTACTCTAGAGCGCTGCTACTCGGGCCCACCTGGTGCTGCAAACTGATTTCCTCCAATTACCACAACACAATTCAAACACCAATGGCGTTTTACGAAATGATCTCTCGGCCCGCATTTAAGAAGTTATATACAGTGAAAGAGTCCTGTACCCTGTTGTTGCAAAAATGCCTCGTCGTGGACTTTGAAATAGACATTTCCTAACTGCGCACTGATGATGAGGACAATCTTCTGAACGAGAGAAGAGAGACACACTGAACACATGAACAAAAACGTAATGGAACATCTTTGGTGGCAGTCTAAGAAATGTAATTCACTTATATTAAGGAAGAAAAAAAAAACCCCTTCAGGATGGCTTTGAAATTCAGTTTCTGTAACCCGAAGGAGATAGCAAGGCAGAAGACGAGAGTTGCTTGTGCTGGGGTATGCTGAATGAGGATGAATTGGGCGAGTCGCTGTGGTGATTTGAGAGTCTAGATCACAGGCCGGCAAGCGTAATGTGCAGATACGAAGACACAAAAGGGAGACATGGGCCGGTGCATCACGGATAGACGTAATCATAGAATATGCGAGTGAATAGCTCTCATCATTTCGCCATGAGCGGGCGAACTCACTGAATCGGAGGACCACCGCGATGGACGATTGTACGCGTCCACCTGAGCGAAAGATGAACACAACACAGAAAATGACCCTGACCCCGACAGAACAAACATAAAGGAAAAAAGGTCAAGCGTTTATATTTGACTTGAGAATAAAGTTTGAGAATGTGAACCTTTACAGGGAAGGATACACATGTCTTTTCAGATATGCATGTATACCATAAATGTAGATCCATTATTGAAACATGTGGCATAATGCCATTGAGTGTCATATCTTGCTCTGATTGTTAACATTCCTAGCCGGGCTTGCAGACATATCAGCATACAGCTCACATCCTTGAGCATAAAGGTTGGATCTGGCCTTAGGGAGAGACAGATCTTTAAAAAGCTAGGCAGCATAAGAAGGAGAGTTCAACATTTGAATCTGCCACGGGAGCTTGGGGAGGGGGTGGAAGCTAATTCCTAAATAATGTGCACAGTCGAGCGTGTTCTTTTTGCCTTCAGCCAAATCAAATTCCATGCGTCAGTGTCACACCTGTACCAAAAAAATCAAAGTGTTTCAATGCATCGCATTTTGAGATGTTTTAAATTTGTCAAAACGGTTTGTCGTCTGGACATTGTTCCGCTGTCGGAATGCAAGGATCACGCCGTATATTTTCATCCGTATTCATGCTGGTGCTTATCACAACAAATTTGCTGCAAGCTTGTGAATCAAACTTCTCCCGCCACCGAGGTGAGCCCGAACAGGATGAGAAGGATAGAAATTGAACGGACGGATGGGCGCAAATTTATTTCCAATAGTAATTTGTTGTTGAATGAGAAACACCTTCCATGTCTGTGTTGACGGTCCTGGCCTACCTACCACATTCAGCTTACTATATTACAGTATCAGAATGACTTATTACTATTATGACTTGAAGTTATTTGTTCACTTCTTGACACTGCTTCTATTCCTTACTTGCTGAAATATGATTCCGTTCGCATTTAAAATGATAGCGTTAAGTATTTGTGATCAACAGCTAACTCGAGACGCTTGACGGTCAAGGTAAAGGGGTCATTGCATTCCACTGCTCTCACCTTTAACCCTCGTGGCAAATTCGTCCAATTTTTGGACTGTTGACAAACGGTCCAAAAATAGATCAAAGGCAACGTTATGAAAACGTCATTGAAATCGCTCAAATTGGTCTAACTTGTCCGAAAACAGGTGAAAATTAGTTGTCAAGTTTAAAAAAAAAAAGTCAAAACATGTTTTTCAGAATGATTTATTTATTTACATTTGAAAATGGCCTTGAGGAAAAACAGTCCAATAATGGGCCGTGTTTTCCCCACACACACCCATTCGAAATGCCACTTTTCCGCGTCTTCTTGATGCACTGTACCCCGGATGTTTGACCGTGCATTTTTCGCAATTTCGCGCTGAATCTCTTCACAGGCGGTCGAACTACATGTGAAAACAATTTTTGGGGACTTGATGCAATAATACAGCAGATGGCGCTATATTTCTTCATGATTTATTAACATGTTGAAGGCTCGAACTTGTCCATACTGAATATTCCAAATTGAATGTTTTTATATATATATATATATATATATATGCAGATGATAGTTACTTTTACCCCAAGCACAATACTGCTTTTTATTGCTTTTATTGTCCAAAGAGGGCGTCTAAAAGAAATAAATATATAAAAACTATATATGAACGGATAGGCTTGACGCCACTGAACAGTTTGAGTGGTCGAGAGAAAAAAATATTCAGAAATGACTTTGATATTACACTTTAAAGCCAAGATGCCATAATTGAACGTTTTTTCCACTCGAAAAATGTGATGACGCACAAGGGTTAAAAGGTTCAGATTTCGACACATCATCTGCGGCTTCCGGAATAATGTGCGCATTTTGGTGTTTCTGCGATTGCCGAATTCATTCGAGGAACCCCATTTTTCTCCCCAGCAGAGCTACTTTTTTTGTTTGAAGCGTTTGCAGCTCAGGCAGAGTCAAATCGAGTCTTTTGAGCGTGTCTAAATGCTGACATCTTAACAGCAGCACCTGACAAGACATCAATCAGTCCCCGATGCTCCTTTTTTGTTGACTCTTTCCACTGGTTTGTCTTTTGTTTTTTGTTTTTCCTTCCCTCTTGTCTTTCCGCTTTGAAAGTTGCCTCTTGAGTGATTTGTTCCTTATATTCACAGAGAGAATGCACACTTACGCAATGTCGACTCGCACACACACACGCATGAGGAAAAAAAGATCCACAAAACTCATTATCGGCTAGCGTTGTGTAATTGAGGTCTCTCTTGCCAAAGTCGAAAGCGTTCAGGTGTCGCATAGGATGGTGAGGATGTAAAGGCAAAATCACCCTGTGTGGAGTTCTCCCCGTGCTTGCGTGGGTTTTCTCCGGGTCCTCCAGTTTCCTCCCGAATCCCCCAAAACATGCATGGCAGATGAATGGCACACTCTAAATCAGGGGTGCCCAACCTTTTTTTGGACTGAAGATCTACTTTTTGTGAATCTGCAATTCCAGACTGGTGAGCGCTGACAACTTCCGGTGATGCAGGTCACATGCCGCCAAAGGTTAAAGGTGACCTGCCTCTACACAGCTCACGATCAACTTGGGATCAGTCTGCAAGCTTACCGGTCGATGGCGATCGACGTATTGAGCGCCCCTGCTCGAAATTGTCTCTGGGTGTGATTGTGAGCGCGAATGGTTGCTCGTCTCCATGTGCCCTGCAGTTCAGGGTGTCCCCCGCCTGCTGCCCGAAGACAGCTGGGGATAGGCTCCAGCACACCTACGACCGAATCGGTGAAAGGGTGGATTTTGCCTGTCAATATGTCGGCATAAGGATAATCATGTTGCATAGTTTGCGAATGATCATGAAACTTTTTCACAGAACACAAATTTATGCGCGGAGGAAAGTTCCTGGTTCCAATTTAACTTACAAACAGAACAGCACAGAAGGAAACAAGGTGCTGATGCAAGTAGATTTGTGATGTGTTCTGATGTTTTCGGCCTCTCTGACATAACTCAAGAGGAGCAATTTGTAACTTTGTGGGTACGATTTTATCACTTTAAACCTAGACACACACACACACACACACACACACACACACCTGACCGCCGTTGGGTAACTGCTGTGATTATGTTTTGTTGCTCTTCTAGCACTTGCACATTCTCATCAACGCACACCTGAGTGCTAGCAAGTAATCACTTCCTGTGATTACTTTTTGTGTTCCCTCAGGACTCCTCCCAAACACACAAGCACTTCTTGACTGGCCATATAAACACACACACGCACACACGCACACACACACACGACAGATTTGCCACGGGGAATAATCTCTTTGCCATTTATTTAGATTGAGAGTGTTTCAAAAACTCATGCCGGTCGCTGCTGCAAGTGGCAGTCAAACATTAAAAAGGGATCCCCAATGTTTTTGCGACGTCAAGATAACATTTTTCCTGTGATGGCACACATTTGACTAATGGGTGAACTGAAATCCGTACTTTGTCGGAGTGTGTTGACTGCTTATGTGCCGTTTAAAAAAATATATGTATTCGTTTAGG
Source organism: Hippocampus mohnikei (assembly GCA_026261675.1). Classification (NCBI taxonomy): domain Eukaryota; kingdom Metazoa; phylum Chordata; class Actinopteri; order Syngnathiformes; family Syngnathidae; genus Hippocampus; species Hippocampus mohnikei. The sequence continues at coordinate 680,679 of JAKGUB010000557.1, read as the reverse complement.
GTGACCCGGTAGTCCAGTGGTTAGCATGTCGGCTTCACAGTGCAGAGGTACCGGGTTCGATTCCAGCTCCGGCCTCCCTGTGTGGAGTTTGCATGTTCTCCCGGGGCTTGCGTGGGTTTTCTCCGGGTGCTCCGGTTTCCTCCCACATTCCAAAGACATGCATGGCAGGCTGATTGAGCACTCTAAATTGTCCCTAGGTATGAGTGTGGGCGTGGATGGTTGTTCGTCTCTGTGTGCCCTGTGATTGGCTGGCAACCAATTCAGGGTGTCCCCCGCCTTCTGTTGAAGTTGAAGTGAAGTGAGTCATACATGCGGGGAATCCAGCAAAATATTTATTCCACTTCTTCAAGGCATGCCTGTGTCTAAACAAAGTTAGCAGGGATAGGCTTCTGTCCCCGAGCGTGATGAACAATATACTACGACTTGCACTACAACCACCACTGCTGGTACTACTTCTAAAAAGGATGCTAATATGACCTTATTTAGTGCTGTTAAGAACACATTTACCAAATGCTTTGATGGAACAATACATCCAATTGTACACAATGCCAACTGTCGCATTGTAGTGATGGAAGAACCTACTAGGTTGAAATGAGACCAGGAGGGCTGACATGGCATGGTACGAATATACAAATACATAATAATGAATGTATTTCAGGAGGAAAAAATAGTGGGAGACATCAGGCAAAGTCCTTCATACAGGCAGGCGATGAAATATAAAAGCCATGCTCAGGAAAACAAAATCTAGCATTTACACTCGATGGAGGTACAGTCATGGGAAGTGAACTGAGGCGAAGGTCTCAACTCTCATCCCAGCCTCCTGCTGCACATTTTCTTCCAAAAATCTAACCATAGAATTGGTCCGCTGGTCTCTCAACACAAGCACATTTTCTGGACGAGAAGTTTTGGAAGGGGGCGGGGTTCTTGCCCCGTGACGGGTTGCTCGGCGCACCCTGGATCCCTGGTACAAGTGGAAGATGGTGCGTCAAACTGCCATCAGGGACATGGAAGACATTTCTGGTATCCCAATAACAGGTATCCTGTTGTTTGGAACTCGCAAAATTCAGAAGACGGTCGTGATCAATTTGGCAGTGTGGGAGGAGCAATAAACGAGTGACCTTTTTGCAGGCTGGTTGCGACCCTTGAGATTCTGCGCTAATCGATTCCAAATGTGGAGATGTGAGCAACCTGTATTGAAGAATGGATTGTTAATTTGGCCAATTAATGCTTGTTGGTCATTTGTTTCTTGGATGGGTTGTGACTGTTTCAGTGAATTTTGTTATTCTGTACTACTGTCCATCCATCCATCCATTTTCTACCGCTTATCCGGGGTCAGGTCACGGGGGCAGCAGCTTTAGGAGGGAAGCCCAGACTTCCCTCTCCCCAGCCACTTCTTCGAGCTCTTCCTGGTGGATCCCGAGGCGTTCCCAGGCCAGCTGGGTAACATCGTCTCTCCAGCGTGTCCTGGGTCGTCCCCGGGGTCTCCTGCCAGTGGGACATGCCCGGAACACCTCACCAGGGAGGCGTCCAGGAGGCATCCTAATTAGATACCCGAGCCACCTCATCTGGCTCCTCTCGATGTGGAGGAGAAGCGGCTCTACTCTGAGCCCCTCCCGGATGACCGAGCTTCTCACCTTATCTCTAAGGGAGAGCCCGGACACCCTGCGGAGAAAACTCGTTTCGGCCGCTTGTATCCGGGATCTCGTTCTTTCGGTCACGACCCATAGCTCGTGACCATAGATGAGAGTTGGGAAGTAGATCGACCGGTAAATTGAGGGCAGAAGTATCTGTACTACTATGCATTTGTAATTACGATACATTTTCAATCAATCAATCAATCCATTGTATGCTGAAAATACTTTCATAATATCCTGTCCAAATAATCTAGTTCAATAATTTGGGCATGTTGTCTCCATATGAAGCAGCCAGAGTGAATCCGTTGCAAGCTTCTGGTGCAGCTTGGGGATGTGGATTCTGGCTAATTTGCATACATTTACATGCAAAATAAGATATCTAAAATAAGTGTAAAATTATGCAAATCCTGATATCATTAAAGCTATTTATTCATGGTTAGCCCGGCATTAGCCGAGGAACTTAATTACTGATAGATGTCGTTGGTCGCTGAGACAGTAAGTCGCCTTTACCACGAGCTGAACATGACTAAAGCCAGGCAGGTACGTCCCAAGGTCTTCATGTGGTGTAAAATAGAGAAATAGCATCCGTAACATTAGCCAAACAAACCCGGCCCTCGAGGAGCCACACTCGTAAAAAATGGAATGACATTGCCAAGAAAAGAAATGACATCTGGTAAGCTGAGTCGAGAGACGGCAGAAATTTACCTGAGTGGATTTTTGAAGACATGATTTTCATTCCAATAAAAAAAAGAGACATTTAAAGGACACTTAAATGTGTGCATGTGTGATAAGATATGAGAGACGAAGCAACACAATCAATCCATCGATCTCCTATAAGGCTTTCTGTCAAAGTGACAGGGAACATTTCACAGCTGACTTCAGACGCAAGGCAAACCGCAGTCTTGGGACATGTCTGGTTGGTTGCCAGTCACCTGCCTGGTCCACGTAGGGACAGGGTATCCTTACACAGTCATGCTGTCATTGAGTGGGAACTCAGCCAGTCAGGTAATTGCGCCACTACATCTTCATCAAAGTACTATGTAATCCAATACACTAAATAATATAATAGTAATAAGTTTTTTTCATTCATTCATTCATCTTCCGAACCGCTTGATCCTCACTAGGGTCGCGGGGGGTGCTGGAGCCTATCCCAGCTGTCTCCGGGCAGCAGGCGGGGGACACCCTGAATCGATTGCCAGCCAATCGCAGGGCACACAGAGACGAACAACCATCCACGCTCACACTCACACCTAGGGACAATTTAGAGTGCTCAATCAGCCTACCATGCATGTCTTTGGAATGTGGGAGAAAACCCACGCAAGCCCGGGGAGAACATGCAAACTCCACACAGGGAGGCCGGAGCTGGAATCGAACCCGGTACCTCTGCACTGTGAAGTCGACGTGCTAACCACTGGACTATGCCAGCCACCTGGTTATGGCGTTCCATGTAGGCTTTCCCTGCCAGCATCTTACACCCTGCAGTTATGTGTTGGATCATCTCAGGTGCCTCTTTGCACAACCTACACCTTGGGTCTTGTCTGGTGTGGTATATCTGGGCCTCAATGGCTCTGGTGCTCAGGGCCTGCTCCTGGGCAGCCAGGATGAGTGCCTCTGTGCTGTCCTTCAGGCCAGCCCTCTCTAGCCACTGATAGGACTTCTCGAGATCAGCCACTTCACTTATGGTCCGGTGGTCCATCCCGTGTAGGGGCTTGTCCTCCCATGATGGTCCCTCTTCCAGCACCTCATCCTCTGTTCGCCATTGTCTTGACATCCAATGGAGCCTTCTCCTTGATGTATTCATGGAGCTTGGATGTTTCATCCTGGACAGTGGCTCTCACACTCACGAGTCCCCGGCCTCCTTCCTTACAGATCGTACAGTCTCAGGGTGCTGGATTTGGCATGGAACCCTCCATGCATGATATATATATATCCTTACAACAGCTCCATGTAAAACATGTTGCCATTCATGTTTAAAACATTTACCACCCGTGCCGTTCTGTGGGTGAACAATGGATAGATGGGTGTACAAATATGATTTAAAAAAAACCCCAAACTTGGATCCTGCCTTTGAAATGTAGCTTGAGGCATCTCCAGTGTCATTTGCATTTTCTTCTTTGTCACCAGCACATTCATTGCTGATGCTTGGGGGCTTGATGTGTTGCCTTCATCTGATCCTCATGGCAATAAATGAAAAAAAAGAAAATTAGCATCTCGCTCTTAAAAGAGCAAGGAAAAGGCTAATTACAGAGAGGCAGGGACATGAACAGAGTCCACATATAAGACAGGATCTTGGAAATATTAAACACCGATGCTGTTTATTAGATTGGAGTTCTTCGTTATGTCCAGAGAATGTACTAGGTCACAAAATAATCTATTAGTAGTTGACCTTATTTAGTTAAACTCCAAAGTATGTATCAAATGCAAATGGGAATGAGTAACTTTTTTGAGTCGACATACTTTTGCAAGCACGTTCGATACATTTCGGTGGACTGACTCCCGTGCGCTCGGCATCAAAACGGGCGCCACTTTATTTTGTGTCAGGGCAAGTCTAGTCCAGCATGTTTGGGGCCCTGTTAGGCCTCATTGGGCGTTTCGGCTCACGGAGCTGCCCGTCCCCGACACACTTCCTAATTTGGTAACAGAGTAGTAAAAACAGACGCATCTCATTTTTCTTGCCGGGGAAAGTTGAGTTCAGCTTGTTTGTGAATTTGATAGACGCGCAATGCCTCGCCTTACTTGTTACTTGTAAACGGACTCTTGTAAAACTGCAGTTTACATCGAATTATCAGCTGTTAGAGCCAACGCGTGTGTAGTCACGCTCGCTGTGATCGCTAGATTCCAATTTTCGTATCCCGTCGCCCTCATACTTATCCACTCATGCTCCTCCCTCTGGTCCGCTTGCAACTTCACGTAACATGACGATGCAACGAAAGGGAATACATTAGGCCCTAAGTGTATGCATCCTCTTTTTTTTTTTTTGAGCATGCCTTGAGAGCACGGGTTTTAAGAACAAACATGACACCTTTGCCAAGTAGCTCTGTCAGTTCCCCTGATATAACCTGGCCTGCCGGCGATGCATGAGATACCGCCGTGTTCACCCTATGTACGAAAATAGCTCAACAATATCCCTCAGGTTTCAAAAGCTGCCAGCGAACCTATATCACCTGAAACAGACATGGCACGGAGTGAACTGAGGAAGAGAAATGGATCGGTAAGCTAAGGCAGATGGGAAAAGGGATGACAGGCTTTGTCGCAGCTTTGGGGGATGGAGGGGAGGGGGCTGGAAAAAATACCCCCACATCAAAATCAAGAAAACAAATGCGCAGAGCATTTGGTCCTCACCAGTCCTCAGTCCTGAATTTCCCACATTTCTGTCAGACCACCACACCCTCAATAACATGGAGTGAACACTCACCAGTTATTCAGTGTATATACCGACATACCACGTTCTCAAAACGGCCACATGGTTTTGTCAGATTTCGTTGCCGATTGACACGCCACCGAAAGACAACTAAAATTAACAAAGGATATTTCACAATGTCGGACTTCAAACATTGCGAGACAGATACTTTAAAGTTCCGTTCGCACAGCTTTGAAAGACGTATTTAAATGGTCGAGAAAAGGCCTTTTTCTTTCGCAGAAAAAAAAACTTTTGAAACAAAACATTTGCAAAGCAGTTCAATTGACTTTAAAAAATGGCAGTTGAGTTGCAGTGGAAGGCCAATGTGACATGTTTGTTGTTGGTTTGGCTGCGTTAAAGGATGGCCACGGAGATGGCCGCACATACAGTCCGAGAAGGCTGATTTCACAGGTCAGACGATAAGAATATGGATGGAATCGTTACGCTGTGGAACGCAATTTTTTGTTGAGTTAGCAGCTCCGACAGCTGTTTAAAAAAAACAACAAAAACATTTATTTATTTGTTTTACGGAATCCAAAATGGATCTCAGTTTTTCTCGATCAAGTCAAGTTTGTGAGCGATAGATCCTCGTTTTCTTAACAGATCAGGGAATTCTGTACAATTGCACACGTAAACTTGCTCTACAAATACTGCTACAGGTCACTTTAAAATGGTGCAATGAATATCTGTTTTCGGATTGTATTCTACCACAGATCGCTTTAGCTCTGCTTGACAGTTGTCACTGGGAAGTACCACCGCACAATGGTTGACTTACATCTTTCCATACTTATTTGTCATGTCCTTGTTAATCGTAGCTTGCCTGTGATTGATGATACTAGTGAAGCCTGTAATACCGAGGACAAAGTCCATATGTTCTACATACTTGGCTAATAAAGATGATTCTGATTCTGATAAGTATGTACGGTATATTTGTAAATAAAACACCAATATGCAATAGTTACAAACTTGGAAAAAAACCCTACAGAAGACAAAATAGAATTTACAATGCTTACTGTCACGGTTCTGTTTTCGATCTGGCCAGCAGGTGGCATGAGCGGACTTCGGGGTGCGCACCTGCTGCCAATCTTTAATTATGAGACTCTGTATTTAAGGACTCTTCTGCTGTGCACCGGTTGTCGGAGTATTGTTTCATGCATTGCTACTTCCACACTTGTTGACCTTTTGTCCGATATCGTTCTCGTCGTGTTTATCGCTCTAGCTTCTCGGTAGGATTTACCGTATTTTCACGACCATTCGGCGCAACCGTGTTGTTGGGCACGCCCACCCTTCACTCATTGGCAGACTTCCGCATGCCTGACGTCACTCACGCCCGCCTTTTCTCTATATAAACAGCGTGTCGGCCAGAAGCGCGCTCAGTCAGGCTTTGGAACTCGGCTCATACACTAGACTTTTAATGGCGCCTTATAGTCGTGAAAATACGGTACTCTGCTCGGCAGACTTTTATTTTACTTATTGGATTTTTCTCGCGAGTTTATCTATACGTTGTTTTTCTTTTGGTATACTCGGTTCCATTGTTTTGTTACCTTGCCTTTTGGATGCAAGTGCTTTTTGTTAGCCGTTATTATTATAACATTAAATTATTATTTTTTTTTCACGGAGATCTTGTTGACGTCTGCGATTATTGGGATCCAAGACTTTAATTCGGCTCGCCGGAATACTGACACTTACAAGGTTAAGAGAAAAGCCAGCACAACTCAACAGATTTTTGTTTTTTACTTGTTTCCCGGTGTTATCATGCTGCCCTTCCACATTCAACATCGAGTATGTATACGTAGGTTTGCTCAGCATTGTGAAAGCATATGCAATAAACAGAAATATATTTCTTAAAAAACACTGTTCAAGTTGTCCTTATTTGTGTAACTCAACAAAAACACTCTAAACCCAGTCAGTTTAAGTTTTGGTCTACCAGCTCTACCAGCTTTCAACCGATACAGTCTGTAGGATTTAATCAAGCAGAAATATTTCAAAGATGACACTTTGCTTTCTTTTAGTGTTATGTCAGTTGGTGCCAATGGTCAGCACATCTTCCTCAGATTCACATCTGGGTTTGAATATTCGGAACCGCTGGAACATCATCCTCTGCTCCCCCGTGGTCGCATCGGTTTCCTCCGAGCACTAAAATTGCACGCTTGGTTGATGGACTCGAGGCACACAATGATTTTTGTGCACAGTGGCTCGCTCGCCTTCGGTTTGCACGTAAACACGTCGTGACAACGTGTTCAAACTCAACGGCGCGTTGAAGCGCCACACATGGCAGGCAGCACACCGCATTGCTGGCTGGAGGATGGCCCCTTTGAAAAGTAAAAACCTCCGATGCCACTTCAACCTCGAAAAGGACGAGCACCAAAGTGACGACTATACCAAATAAAGCACCGCGGGTGATCGTCTTTTGGACGCCTCAGCTGCTTGTGCCATATTGACAGCAGGAACTGTAATTTCATTTGACCTTTCCACCGAAAATGCTTCACGTGTGGTTGTGTACAAGAGCCGCCGAAATGTGTCAATTGGCCGTCAGTGTAAATGTGACTGAGGGGTGCCCAAACTCAACTGGCGTCGTCTCCACCCACCCAGTCTTAGATGCACGAATCGTGGCCTGCTTTGGCTGAACATAGTTTAATGAGAGAGAGAAAAAAAAAGAACGTTTCATAACTTTTTCACTGGAATTCAAACATATGACTGGCTCATTATTTAGGATGTGAATTAATGTCCATTGAGCTTCAGAAATTAGAATAAACCCTCTCACTGTGCGTCCGTCGTGGCTTCAGGTAACAAGGCCACATTCTGGAAAGTTAAGACGCATCATAATGAGACTGAGGTCTGCACGCTGGCTCTCAAGCCTACACGCGCATTGGCTCTCATGGCACACACACACACACACACACACACACACACACACACACACACACGAAACCCAGAATGATTAATTTGTAATGTTTCCCTCTGTAAAGATTAATTAGAAGCTATGAATGGATATGCTAATGACAAGGTTCCCGTTCCGTTTTAATATTTGAAGATTATACAGGGTCAGCCAAAGTGATCCGACACATTTGTAGGTTAAATAAAAGGCAAATAAAGTAAAGAAACAAAAAAGTGTTTTTATTTTCGAAAAGTACATATTATACCATTTTTTTTTATAATGCTATTGTTTTTCGTTTTCTTTTTCAGTTGCTGCCATGAATTGAACTGGAGAGCATCGCGCTTTCATTGCGGAAACGTTTATCAAAATAAACGAATCTGTGACTGCAACACGACGAGCGTTCCGTTTGCACTTCAATCTTGGTTGACATGATCCCGTTACTAGCTTGAAAAATGATCTTCTTACCAGCTTCAGAGCTGCTGGATCTGCATTGTACCGAAAATCAATCGGCCGACCTCGCACCGCCAGAACTCCACTTCATTTTTAATATATAATGAAACACAATGGCATTATATGTACTTTTCGAAAAGAAAACACTTTTTTGTTTCTTAACCTTATTTGCCTTTTATTTAACTTGTAGGTTAAATTAAAAAAAAAAATATATATATATACACACCGTAAATTCCGGACTATAAGCCGCGACTTTTTTCCCAAACTTTCAACCCTGCGGCTTATACAGTGATGCGGCCAATATGTGTAATTTTTCTAACGGCCGCCAGGGGGCGCTCGAGTAGAAAAGGTAAGATTCAGACCGGTGGAATATATGCGTCGAGGAAGACTGCAACTTCTTGTCTTGTGCATAAATTAAATTAGCATGAACATACCCTTATCATGGAAAATGCAAAAAGAAAGGCATATGACGCAGCTTTCAAACTAAAAGCAATCGAGCTGTCCGATAAAGAAGGAAAGGAAACAGAGCTGCTGCACGTAAACTTGGCATAAACGACGGCTCACCGTGATTTTTACAAGTACCGGTATGTTCTTTTAGCAGACCTGTTATACTGTGTTGCTATTCTGTTGCTAGCGTGTTGTTAGCATGTTGCTACCGTTTTACTGCCGCGTCACAGGCACCGTTTGGGAAGAAAGTTATATTATTATTGTTATTGTTAAGTTATATTATTAAAACTTTGAAAACTCTCTCTGTGTACCGTCTTTCTTTGTAAATATGTTGACATGTTTTAATGTGGGCACATGCGGCTTATATGCTTAGCAACAGAATAGCAACACAGTATAACAGGTCTGGTAAAAGAACATAGCGGTACTTGTAAAAATCACGGTGAGCCGTCTTCATCTTCCTGCTGTCAACTGAAGTCATCGAAGTCACCGTCCTCAGTGTCGGAATTAAACATTGTCATAAAGACCCGTCTTAATCTTACCTTTTCTACTCGAGCGCCCCTGGTGGCCGTTAGAAGAATTACATAAATTGGCCGCATCACTGAATAAGCCGCAGGGTTGAAAGTTTGGGAAAAAAGTAGCGGCTTAGAGTCCGGAATTTACGGTATGTTGAGCTGTATCAGAACTCAAAACATTCATGATTGTTAATTTGAACGATATAGATCGCTCAAAGGTGTGGACGCAGGTCCCTGCGTTTGAGCAGGGATGACTCAAAGTCAGCCGGAATAGTTCACCAGTTCACCGTTGAGAGAAAAACTGAGCTGGGCCCCGCCTCAACTGGAACGCTGAAGAGGATAAGTGGCACAAAATGGAGGTACAGATGGATGGAGGTGATGCTCATATTAAGGTATGAGCCTCACTCGTGTGAAGAGCCTCTTTTGGAGCACTACAATCTCCGTCTGTGTGCGCCGCATTCATCTTATCGCCTTACAACCTGTCTGCCTTGTTAAAGCCTCCCAAAAAGGTCAAAACTAATGCAGTGCGGGAGTCTCATGCATTTCAAGTGCATATGCAGTCTCCGAATACTTGAAACGCGGCGCTGAAGGAAGCAAGCTCAGCGTGTCCCTTTTGCAACCCGGACTTTTGAAACCCTGACTTGGAAACCCTGATCCATTGACCCAAGGCCGAATCCCTACTTTGTAAGTCCCAATCTAATCTGAAAACCCTGCTTGGAAATCCAACGTTAAAAACTCTCACCACAGGTGTCAAACTCAAGGCCCGGGGGCCAGAAATGGCCCGCCGCCTCATTTTATGTGGCCCGCGAAATTTTCTTGTCATGTTATTGCAGTAACTTGAACGGCAGGAGATCTTGCCCCAAGTGGAGGAGTTTAAGTTTAAGTATCTTGGGGTCTTGTTCACGAGTGAGGGCAGAAGGGAACGAGAGATCGACAGGCGGATCGGTGCAGCGTCTGCTGTGATGCGGACGCTGTATCGGTCTGTCGTGGTAAAGAAGGAGCTGAGCCAAAGGGCAAAGCTCTCAATTTACCGGTCGATCTACGTCCCAACCCTCATCTATGGTCACGAGCTATGGGTCGTGACCGAAAGAACGAGATCCCGGATACAAGCGACCGAAATGAGTTTTCTCCGCAGGGTGTCCGGGCTCTCCCTTAGAGATAAGGTGAGAAGCTCGGTCATCCGGGAGGGGCTCAGAGTATAGCCGCTTCTCCTTCACATCGAGAGGAGCCAGATGAGGTGGCTCGGGCATCTAATTAGGATGCCTCCCGGACGCCTCCCTGGTGAGGTGTACCGGGCATGTCCCACTGGCAGGAGACCCCGGGGACGACCCAGGACACGCTGGAGGGACTATGTTACCCAGCTGGCCTGGGAACGCCTCGGGATCCTCCAGGAAGAGCTCGAAGAAGTGGCTGGGGAGAGGGAAGTCTGGGCTTCCCTCCTAAAGCTGCTGCCCCCGCGACCCGACCCCGGATAAGCGGTAGAAAATGGATGGATGGATGAACGGCAGTTGAACAAACTACGATCCTTGACTTTTGATTTCAAAACGTGTCATCTATGGATTGTGTACTGTATATGCAATAATACGAGGAGGTGATTCAACATTTATACGGTTTCACGGTCATTATGGCCCTCCCAGGGAAACTGTGACTACCGTGTGGCCCGCGACAAAAATGAGCTTGACACCCCTGCCCTATCCTACCCGTCTCGGTGTAAAGCTAAGAGGCCTTTTGCTGTAAAAATGGACACAGAAGTAGACAAGAGTACAGTACTAGACTGTCCAACACAATGCTTTGGAGAGGATGACACATTGGGCTGCTCACCAGTCAATCGCAGGGCTATCATCGATAAACCACCCATCCGGCTCCTCCTCTCTTGTTAGACTTACTACATATGTTGCAGCAGACTGGGTTTTGCTCATTGTCTGACGCGGCAGAGCCAAACCAAGCGGGGGGATAGTGGGGCGCGATGTTATCCTTAGTCATCACGATGAACCAGCTGCCACGCAAACTTCTTTGTCGACGCACCACATCAACACTCTACACTAACAAGGTTTCGCATGACCTTTCGGGTTAATGAAACATTTTATTATTGATACTAAATTAGGGTTAGTTGTAAGGTGAGGATTAATTATCCATTCCTGGATTTACATGTCGAATATGTTGTAAAAAGCTGCACGTATACCAAAAGCTGACAAACATAAAGGCATGCATAAATTAAGCCTTGTTCTTTTCATTAATATTACAACCTTCCAATTGAGCGTGAAAAAGGGGGAAAAGGGGAGGATTTTTAAGCTCCGGGCGCAGATGAGATCATTTTTGTGAAATGCTGTGGCACGGAGGTTGGTGATTTCAGTTTGCCGAGTGATGAAGACACGATGCCATCCATCATGTCATTTTCCCAGACAAAAGCCGGCTTTTGCGAGCAGAATGCTTTACGTTGCAATGTCGTTTGAGAAAGCGACGGAACACAACAGTAGTGTCTGTGATGTTTAGGATTTAAAGGAGACTGGTTGGCTGGCCTGGTGTTTGTGCACAGATGACTTTAGTTTTTCAGACTTGTTAATGGGATAAACGCTCCAAGTTGATGAAGGTTCCCCTGTCGTGTCTTTGGAAAGTGGTCGGACATAAGTAAGTGCACTCTGCTTGCAAATTCAAATAGTAAAACCTCTTTGGTTTTTTCCACACTTGTTTTTTTTAAATATTATTCTATTATAGCTGCAGTGCATAGATCTTTACACATTATACGCCATTACAATTTGTTCTCGCTCACTCGTGGTGAGGACATTTGCAGCAATCAATTCAGCCATGATTGGTTACTGGGCATTAAAAAAGAATAAATAAATAAATAAATAAATAAATCCGACCTGGTTAATTACCAAAAGCGAAATATTTAGAAAAGTAAGATAAACATGTTTCTTGCTCTTGCCCAGCCAGCCTTGGATAGCTCACCTGAAACCTTATTGGGAATAAGTAATATAACAGTGTCTTTCAACCTTTATTATGCCATTTGAAAAATGTCATGACACTTCACCAAACAACAACGGTGCAAAAAGTACATGCTACAGACTGAAACAACGACAATCTCATTTCAATTTATTCACCGATGTACTTCCTCGGTGGGAAATCTGGGCCAATGTAATTGAATACAAAGCGATTCTCTTAAATGCGCCCGGTGAATACTGCCATTATTACCTTCTGCCATCTGCTGGACAATTATGCAGCTGCACTGCCTGTCATTATACGTCACTGGCATGGATAAACATACATCATTTTCATTTTCCGATCCGCTTTATCCTCAAAGGGTCGCGGGGGGTGCTGGAGCCTATCCCAGCAGTCTCCGGGCAGTAGGCGGGGGGCACGCTGAACCGGTGGCCAGCCAATCCATCCGCGCTCACAATCCCACCTCGGGATAATTTAGAGTGTTCCATTAACCTACCATGCATGTTTTTGGAATGTGGGAGAAAACCGGAGTACCCGGAGAAAACCCACACAGGCCTGCGGAAAACATACAAACTCCACACAGGGAGGCCGGATCCGGAATCGAAGCCTGCCCCTCTGCACCTGTGAGGCCGACGCGCTAACCACCCGACACTGGGCCAATCACATACATCATTTGTTAAAAAAATAAATAAATGGATAATTACTGGACATTTTTGACAATTGTGCCAGAACAAGGACTAAGGGAGTTTGATATACTCCCACTACTTTGTGATGGATGTTTATTGGGAATCCAGTTGGCAGGAAGACAAAAACAAAAAAGCACAGTAAAACAGACATGCACACACATAAACAATAGAGAAAAATAGCAGTATAGAACAATATATGACAAGTATAACATTAGCCCACGACCTTCGCGAGGAAAAGTGGATCCGAAAAGGACTGGATGGATACATACTATAACATGACTCACCTGTACTTGTTTGGTTCTAGTTCTAGTCTGTGCAGTGTGAAGGTAGTGCTGAACCCTGTAGCACCCCAAGAAGATAAGAACGATGGAATTTGTAGACTGCCTTGTGCCATGCGGGGCGGAATGGCAGACCAAAACGGTTTTAGTGACTGAAAGACTAGACTTTAAATCAGGTCTAAGTTGTGGTGCAGGTGGTGATTTTGTTGATTTTTGTGCGCCGCTAATGTGTTGAATTTAAAGGGCTGGAGTGGAGTCGCTTTCATTGGACAGGAAGTAAGTCAAGCTGTGACACTCCCACAATAGCATCAAGGCCCCTTTTTTTTTAATTGCACGCACCTACGAAAATACCCAAAGAAAGAAAACTCCACCCATGCGCACAGTTAGACCACACTTTGGGCTAGACTGGCACCGAGCACGAAAATAGGGCCCAAGAGTGCAAATGAGTCAAGTGAATTTTATGTAGTTAATGCCAAAAAGTAGCTAAGAGCAACCACAGGAGAGAGAAACATACAACATGGATGGCAATGAGAGTTTTTTTTTAAGCAAACAAGGCAGGAATCAATCTAAGATCCAAAATGTAGTGTTTGAGAAGAAACTGTGGTGACCAAAGTCAGGAAAATGTATAAGACAGAAGCTGTCTGCGTATGCATCAGGCATGACTCACTTGAGGGATGGTTTGTGCCAATTGACAGAAGGAGGTGATTGATTTTGTCTCCAAAAAAATGAGAAGAAGTCGTCACTGCTGAGAGTGATAGGAATAGACGGATCGATAGCGCTATGACATTTTGTCACCCTGGCAATGGTGGTCAAAAATATATATATATTTTTTGAAAGATGAGTAATAGCTGGCATTGGGCCTACTGAGGGCCAATTTGCAGATTTCAAGCCACTTTCCGGGCTAAGTGAGTCAATGGCAATTGGTTGGAACACACATTTTCTCTTCAGCCTTTGTAAACGATGATGAAGTTCTTTGGAACGTAGCATGGAGCTAGTGGTGCTGCTAAATCAAGAGGTTCTCATAGAAAGATTACTGTAATCTCACAAGCTCATCGGTGTGACTTTGACTAGCAATGGAATTGTCTGTTGAACAGTTACAAGGCATAGAGTTGAGGATGAGGGTACAAAAAAAAATACTTCAGAGGAATACTTAACCCACAGAGCTATACAGTAGTTGCTTATTGAAATACATTCTTGATGTGGAATTCGTTCTGAAAATCCGGATGTTGTCAGAATCATGATGGAAAATAATGTAAGTTCACGCCGTTTTATTTTTGTATGAAGCTTCACACCCATCCATTGTCCGAACCACTTTATTCTCACGAGGGTCGCGCGCATGCTGGAGCCCCTATCCCAGCCGTCTTTGGCAGTAGGCGGGGGACACCCTGAACTGGTTGCCAGTCAATCGCAGGGTGCACAGAGACGAACAACCATCCGTGCTCACAATCACACCTAGGGATAATTTAGAGTGATCTATTAACCTTCCATGCATGTTTTTAGAATGTGGGAGGAAACCGGAGCACCCGGAGAAAACCCACGCATTCATGGGGAGAACATGCAAACTCCACACAGGAATCCGGGCCGGAATTGAACCCTTCACATCTGCACTGTGAGGCCGATGTGCTAACCAGTCAACTACTGTGCCACCCTAGTATCAAACTTGTTTAGTTAAAAACAAAACAAAAATGTGCGCTCCCAAACGTTTCTGCATCCGCCCTTACATTCCTCGAGAATGAATAGGTAATGTCACTTAATGAAGATGCAAAAGTGTTTGTTTACCACCGAAAGCCATCTGGCTATCAGTATTCGCTTTGTCGATCCAAATCCGAGGTACCGTCAACGTATCTGTATTGGATTGGATTGGATACATTTTATTGTCAAATGTGCTGTATGTGTAACATACAGCACAGATGAAATTTCTTCCCTCTCAACATCATGACTGCTCATCTGACTCCCAAATGTTTGCCTCAGGCCAAGTCATAAATTCCTTTCTTCTGTGTCTCAGACTTCTTCCTTGCGCACCTAAAAAGCTTGAACTCACTCATTGTTAACTATGCAATAGTCCTGTTTCACTGCAGTTCTGAAGCAGTGCAAAACTGAAACTACACCCGTCAAAGCTTCATCGTCATAGTTAAATAAAGAAACCTAATAAAACGTCAAATCTATATAAAGTAGAATCCACCACATTGGGTCTCGTGCGGGAAATATTGACAATGTGCAATCGATTAATTGACTGCACTAAACTGATTGGAAGTTACACTGTGATGACTTCATGTTCTTCCACCGCCGTTACTGTTCCTGTTTCTTTTCCAGAAATGATTTTCTTTGGGCTTCTGAATGACAAAAATTGTTCGAACCAGGGCTTGGAAATCTCCAGATATTTTATTTTGAAGGCCGTGATATTTGGGTTTATAGTGGAATGGACCAACTATCATTCTAAACTGAATGTCTAAGCCTCCACCTTCTGCCTTGTTTTCAGTCTTGAACCATCAAAGGGTTCATTTTAATTGCTACGCGCACCGCCACGCTGTCACTACGAGGTATTAATGGACTTGCTTTTCTTTATGTGTCCACTCGTCCTCGAGAGAGCAGCTATTAAAATGCATCGCTTCCATCTCTCTTTCTCCTCTGTGTGAAATTTGTTGTTGTCTCAGCCCCCCCTCCATTCCTCCTTCACGCTCTCCTTCGGCAGAGAAATGGACACGCTGGCCTCATGCCACACCTGAGAGTTCGGCGTTAATCTGATTAATGATTTTAATTTATATAAGTGAGAAGCGAGGGAGAAGGAGAAGGCTGTTGCATTGACGGATGCTCGGCTGAAACGCCCACTCACACATGCACAGGCATGCGCATTTGTAAGCCTCGTTCGACTGCTGTCATACGGGCCGATTCGTGAAAGGGCAGAATAGTGAGAGTGAAGAGAGAAAATGAGGGATGGATGCAGGCATGGGAGGGAGGGGAGGGGGGATACGCTGAATGAAGTCAACAAGGAGGCGCATAATGCCAACATCACAAGAAGAAAATAAGAGAGGAGAACCGAGTGAATTAGCGCCGGCAAGGGAAAGCAAATAGGTGAGAACGGGAGAGGATGTTCTGAGGAATGGGAAACTAATCTGGGATCCTCCAAACAAACACGGGCACATGATTATGTTTGATGTCTGAAAAGTGGCGTGATTGATGTCATGAATGAGATTGGGAGCGAAGTCATCGTGGCCAACTGAATAACAATAATACTGTACAACGACTGCGAACAAAAGCAAAAACGCTTTTGTGTTTTGTGCTGCTACTTCAGAGACTTGTGTAGCTCTTTCGGTATAGGACGGTACTAGAACCGAAATGGACACCTCGATCCTCCTTAGTCAATTCATCATCATCATCGTTCTCTTCCGCTTATCTGAGGTCGGGTGGTGTGGGCAGCGTCTGAAGCAGGGAAGCCCAGACTTCCTTCTCAGCAGCCACTTCGTCCAGCTCGCCTGGGGGATCCCGAGGCGATTCCAAGTCAGCTGGGAGACAAAGCCCCAGACAACTTACCTGCTAGGATCATTGGGGACACACAAACCCCTTCATCAAGGTTAGGTGACAGCTCACAGAGGGGTTCATCAATACATATCTATCTATCTATCTATCTATCTATCTATCTATCTATCTATCTATCTATCTATCTATCTATCTATCTATCTATCTATCTATCTATCTATCTATCTATCTATCTATCTCGATATCGATATAGATATATATCTATATGTACATCTACATCTATATCTATATGTATACCTAGATATAGATCTATATAGTGATCCTCGCTACTTCGCGGTTCACTTATCGTGGTTTCAGTGCAGCGCTGATTTTTCAAAAGTATTCATAAAAAAAAAAAAAAAATATATATATATATATATATATATATATATGTATTGAGAAAATGCCGCAAAAGGTCCGTGAGAGGCAGCGAAAGTCAGCAACAACTGTGAGCCACATAGTGCAACATATACAGTACTACATCTATATTTCATGTGTATGTTTACTGTATTTTGTTATTTATACACTCACCTAACTGTATGTATATGTCATGATTCTGTTTCTGACCAACAGGTGGCACTGCCGGGCTCCCCCTGCAGCTGCACACCTGTTGGTCGTTTGGTAATTAGTAGCTTTAAAAGGACTCCCCCCCGACCACTCAGTGTCGGGTCATTGTTTGCTGTTGTTTGCTACTGTCATGTTTGTTTGCTGCCATCAGGATTGTCATGTTTCAGTTACTGTTCTGTTTTATCTTCAGTCATGATTTTTGTTTGATACTTTGGACTTTGTTTTGGAGTTAGTTTTCTGTGTTTTATTAAATACAATTCGTCAAGTACACCCTGCTCCTCCCTCGTGCCTGCTCTTTGGGGTCCACCACCACCTCATAACGTGACAGTATATATATATATATATATATATATATATATATATATATATATATATATATATATATATATATATATATATATATATATATATAGGACCTACTGGCTAAAGAAACTCAAAGCACTCCATGAGCGCCTAGCAACACAAATGAACCAGTTGCTGAAGGATGGGACTCACCCAGGATGGCTAACTGAAGGGCGAACGATCCTGATCATGAAGGATCCCTCAAAGGGTACAGTCCCATCCAACTATCGGCCAATAACCTGTCTCTCCACAACATGGAAGCTCATGTCAGGCATCATAGCGGCTAAGATAAGTGGACACATGGATCAATACATGAGCGAAGCACAGAAGGGCATTGGTAGAGATACCAGAGGAGCCAAACATCAGCTCCTGGTTGACAGAACAGTCGCACAAGACTGCAGGTCCCGACATACCAACCTGTGCACAGCCTGGATTGATTACAAGAAAGCCTACGACTCGATGCCACATACATGGATCACTGAATGCTTGGAGTTGTATAAGGTGAACAGGACCCTAAGAGCCTTCGTTGCGAACTCGATGAGGATGTGGAAAACCACACTTGAAGCCAATGGCAAGCCACTTACCCAAGTGTCCATCAAATGTGGCATATACCAAGGTGATGCACTCTCCCCACTGCTGTTCTGCATAGGACTGAATCCCCTCAGCCAAGTAATCACCAAAACAGGCTACGGATACCGCCTCAAAAATGGAGCTACGATCAGTCACCTCCTCTACATGGATGACATAAAGCTGTATGCTAAGAGCGAAAGGGACATAGACTCCCTGATCCACACAACCAGGATCTACAGCAGCGACATCGGGATGTCATTCGGGCTTGAGAAATGTAGTCGGATGGTGACTAAGAGAGGAAAGGTAGTCCGCACTGAAGGGTCTCACTCCCTGAAGGAACAATAGCAGACATTGAGGACAGCTACAAGTACCTCGGTATACCACAAGCCAATGGCAACCTCGAACTGGCAACAAGGAAAGCGGCTACGGCCAAATACCTCCAGCGGGTGAGGCAAGTCCTAAGAAGCCAGCTCAATGGCAAGAATAAGACCCGGCAATAAACAGCTATGCCCTGCCAGTGATCAGATACCCTGCAGGAATAATCAGGTGGCCAAAGGAAGAGATTCAGACCACGGATGTTAAGACCCGAAGCTCCTAACCATGCATGGAGGGTTCCATCCCAAATCCAGCACCCTGAGACTGTACACAAGCCGAAAGGAAGGAGGCCGGGACTAGTGAGTGTGAGAGCCACTGTCCAGGATGAAACATCCAAGCTCCATGAATACATCAAGGAGAAGGCTCCAACGGATGATGTACTCAGAGAATGTCTCAGACAATGGGGAACAGAGGATGAGGTGCTGGAAGAGGGACCATCATGGGAGGACAAGCCCCTACACGGGATGTACCACCGGACCATAAGTGAAGTGGCTGATCTCAAGAAGTCCTATCAGTGGCTAGAGAGGGCTGGCCTGAAGGACAGCACAGAGGCACTCATCCTGGCTGCTCAGGAGCAGGCCCTGAGCACCAGAGCCATTGAGGCCCAGATATACCACACCAGACAAGACCCAAGGTGTAGGTTGTGCAAAGAGGCACCCGAGACGATCCAACACATAACTGCAGGGTGTAAAATGCTGGCAGGAAAGCCTACATGGAACGCCATAACCAGGTGGCTGGCATAATCTACCGAAACATCTGTGCCGAGTATGGACTGGAAACCCCAAGGTCAAAATGGGAAACACCTCCCAAGGTGGTGGAGAATGACCGAGCGAAGATCCTGTGGGACTTCCAGATCCAGACTGACAAGATGGTAATGGCGAACCAACCGGATATTGTGATCATTGATAAAGGGCAGAAGAAAGCCGTTGTAGTGGATGTAAGCGGTCCCAAGTGATGGAAACATCAGAAAGAAGGAACACGAGAAACTCGAGAAATACCAAGGGCTCAGAGAGGAGCTGGAGAGAGCCTGGAAGGTAAAGGTGACAGTCGTGCCTGTGGTGGTCGGAGCACTCGGGGCAGTGACCTCCAAACTAGATGAGTGGTTGCAACAGATCCCGGGAACAACATCGGACATCTCAGTCCAGAAATGTGCAGTGCTGGGAACAGCAAGGATACTGCGCAGAACCCTCAAGCTTCCCGGCCTCTGGTAGAGGACCCGAGCTGAATGGGGGACGGACACCACCCGAGGGGTGAGACGAGGATTTAAAAAAAAAAAAAATATATATATATAAAACACACCTGACACACATGTCAATTAGTGTTCCCTCCTGGCCAATAAATTTGGTGAAGAAGCTGGTAAGGCAACGCACACCGACAACAGTCAGGAAGCAAATAGCCGTGGTTGGTCAACAACTGGATGGGCAAAAACACCGAAAGGTGGTGAAGATCTGAAATGTTCAAGAAAGCAGTACAATAAGAAGAAAAATAGGAAAATTTAAAAGGAGAAATCTAAAGGAAACCGTAAAAGATCAAATAAATCCGTCAAAAGTCATGTCGGGCAGCAGAGTTTGTGCACTTGAGCAAAGCAGAGAAGAATGCTTCAGCGTTGTCACGATTGGGTTTGGGACCAACAGGTGGCACTGCAGGGCTCTCCCTGAGCTGCACACCTGTTGGTCGTTTAGCAATTAGGAGTATAAAAGGACTCCCTCCCTCCCGACCACTCAGGGTCGGGTCATTGTTTGCTCTTGGCAACTGTCATGGTTGTTGGTTTGTTTTCTGCTATCATGTTTGTTTCAGTCATGCTTTGGTCACGGTTCTGTTGTAGCTTCAGTTGTGATTTTTGTTTGCTACTTTGGTCTATGTTTGTTTTGCATTTAGTTTTCTGTGTTTTATTAAATACAATTCGTCAAGTACACCCTGCTCCTCCCATGTTTCTGCTTCTTGGGGTCCACCACCACCACCACCACGCAAACGTGACGAGCGTGAGCAGATGATTTAAAAAATAAAATGATTGAACAGTAAAGTAAGATGCGGGGGCTTAAAGTTGGGGCAAAGGTTGTGGCTCATAATTTATGAGCCTACTGTATAATCGTTCAATCCTTTTTTTTGAATGCAGCCATGGTCAGAAGGAATATTTTCCCACAAAACTCTTAATGCATCATCTTAATCTGTGTTGTTGACTCTGCCACTCACAATCATCAAATGTCTGAAAGGTTATTTATTTCTGTATTTATCGATTTATTTTGCGGTGGCTGTCTTTGGTGAAATGCCTCTGTTCCTTGTTCTACACTAATTGGAAGGTCTACTGCCTCGTATGTCTTTTTCTCTCCTATCAACGTTGTACTCCTTACTTCCGTCCCCCTTTCTCTCTCTCTCTCGAATATGCACCTTCACCTTTTCCGCAGTCAAATTTTAGCTGACACATTAGATATTCTGCTGGGAGTCTGCATCGCATTGTTGTGCCCCTGCCACGTCGCTGCCAATATTTTAGCCTTTGAGCTGAGAGGGAGGAACTTAGAAGTCAGCAGATATGGAGAAGCGGCAAAGGAAGAAAAAGGGAACAGTATGGTGGGGCTGACAAGTTTGTGAAAAGAATAAAAATAACGAGTGAGTGTGAAGTTCTTTTTCATTGTCATGCTGTCAGGGGGTACACAGTGCACCGGTAAGTACAGTGGAACCCCCGCTACAAAAAACAAATTGCAAAGACCGGCATAGCGCTCACCAAAATCCGCTAGTTTTGTTGTGTTATTGTCTCGGTCGTGCTGGTGGGGTTTTTTTTTCCGTATGATGATAGGCCCACGGGGAGCAATTTCAGGTTCAGTGTCTTGCACATGCTTTGACGGCGGAAAGTTGAAATTTGAGCAACCGACCCTTCCACACTGGACCACCTTAGTTGGGAGAGTGGGGTTGTCCTATGACGGGAGGGTCGACCGAACGAAAACTCGGCAACTCTGACACATAAATGATACAGTGATGAATTACACACTCAATCTGTACCGTCTGTGTACGAAAAGGGCAAATCCCCGGGGCCCTCTTCCCTCCACTGTGTAGCAAACAACAAAGTTGTTAATGCGAGAAGGCAAGTCCGGAGAAACCTAGTACTGTAGTTTGAATTTTGTTTCATCTTGGTCTATAGTTATATCACAAAACCCTGCCGCAACAAAGGTGTGTAGACTTTCTATATCCGCTGTAGTTCTCCTTTAATTGTCATACAAGCATTGTATAGAAAGAATTGTTTTTGTTTTTTTTAAACTTTAAAGGCAATTTGATCCATGCAGTGCTTGGGCATCACAAAAGTTAGAATTAAACTTAAAAATGATCCTGCAAGCAAATGCTATTACCGTAAATTCCGGACTATAAGGCGCTACTTTTTCCCCAAACTTTCAACCCTGCGGCTTATTCAGTGATGCGGCCAATTTGTGTAATTTTTCTAACGGCCGCCAGGGGGCGCTCGAGTAGAAAAGGTAAGATTAAGACGGGTCTTTATGACACTGTTTAATTCCGACACTGAGGACGGTGACTTCGATGGCTTCAGTTCACGGGAGGAAGATGAAGACGGCGGCTCACCGTGATTTTTACAAGTACCGGTATGTTCTTTTACCAGACCTGTTATACTGTGTTGCTATTCTGTTGCTAGCGTGCTGTTACCATGTTGCTAGCGTTTTACTGCCGCGTCACAGGCACCGTTTCAGAAAGTTATATTATCATTATTGTTAAGTTATATTATTAAAACTTTGAAAACTCTCTCTGTGTACCGTCTTTCTTTGTAAATATGTTGACATGTTTTAATGTGGCGCATGCGGCTTATATCTGGTGCGGCTTGTGTATGTACAAAATTGGTTTTCCTCTAAAAATGTAGTGGGTGCGGCTTATAATCAGGTGCGGCTTATAGTGCGAAATTACGGTATTCACAATACTTCTGTGTTTTCTAGATTTTGGTGACAGTAAAGAGGCAACTTATTTTTATTATTATATTTTTAACGAGTAAAATGAAGCTCATTGGGACCAACCAATGCAAATACCATTCGAATATAATATTACGAGTCGCACAGCTAAGTATTCCTTTTAATTCATTGAACACCGCAAATCTCAGAGGGGCAGTCCATGTCTTTTCAACAGAACAATGCGTGCTTTTTAGGCCCTAACAGCATTCACCTACCTTGACCTGAACATAAATCTCCCTCTGTGCCTGCAAGATAATGAAATACACTGAATGGGGTTAATGAAGCAAGCCTGAGGATATTTTCGGAGACACGCACACATATACCGTATTCCCACAGAGAGACGTCCAGGTTACCAAGTCAGAAGAGCTTGTCCTCACATGGGCGGAGGTCAGGGCGGGGTCAATGAAGAGACTTTCATTTCATAATTGGCTGGGAGGAGCGGAGCAAGATTAATATCCATCGAGATAATTCAGTCAGTATAAAGCTCATGGTCAGTGTCGTGCTGTGGACGGATCAAAAAGCAACATCTTGAACAAAAGGAGGCACGGTGTTAAACTGTTGATGGCAATCGCAGCGGAGAGGCGAAATCTGATGGACAGTTTCCTTGCTGATCCTCGATAAATTAAAGGAAATCGTAAAAGATAAAATAAGTCGGTCAAAAGTCATGTCGGGCAGCAGAGTTTGTGCACTTGAGAAAAGCAGAGAAGAATGCTTCAGCGTTGTCATGATTCGGTTTGGGACCAACAGGTGGCACTGCAGGGCTCTCCCTGAGCTGCACACCTGTTGGTCGTTAGGCAATTAGGAGTATAAAAGGACTCCCTCCCTCCCGACCACTCAGGGTCGGGTCATTGTTGCTGCTACTGTCATGATTGTTGGTTTGTTTTCTGCTATCAGATTTGTTCATGTTTTGGTCACGGTTCTGTTGTAGCTTCAGTTGTGATTTTTGTTTGCTACTTTGGCCTATGTTTGTTTTGCATTTAGTTTTCTGTGTTTTATTAAATACAATTCGTCAAGTACACCCTGCTCCTCCCATGTTTCTGCTTCTTGGGGTCCACCACCACCACCACCACCACGCAAACGTGACAAGCGTGAGCAGATGATTTAAAAAATAAAATGATTGAACAGTAAAGTAAGATGCGGGGGCTTAAAGTTGGGGCAAAGGTTGTGGCTCATAATTTATGAGCCTACTGTATAATCGTTCAATCATTTTTTTTTTGAATGCAGCCATGGTCAGAAGGAATATTTTCCCACAAAACTCTTAATGCATCATCTTGTTCTGTGTTGTTGACTCTGCCACTCACAATCATCAAATGTCTGAAAGGTTATTTATTTCTGTATTTATCGATTTATTTTGCGGTGGCTGTCTTTGGTGAAATGCCTCTGTTCCTTGTTCTACACTAATTGGAAGGTCTACTGCCTCGTATGTCTTTTTCTCTCCTATCAACGTTGTACTCCTTACTTCCGTCCCCCCTTTCTCTCTCTCTCAAATACGCACCTTCACCTTTTCCGCAGTCAAATTTTAGCTGACACATTAGATATTCTGCTGGGAGTCTGCATCGCATTGTTGTGCCCCTGCCACGTCGCTGCCAATATTTTAGCCTTTGAGCTGAGAGGGAGGAACTTAGAAGTCAGCAGATATGGAGAAGCGGCAAAGGAAGAAAAAGGGAACAGTATGGTGGGGCTGACAAGTTTGTGAAAAGAATAAAAATAACGAGTGAGTGTGAAGTTCTTTTTCATTGTCATGCTGTCAGGGGTACACAGTGCACCAGTAAGTACTGTACAGTGGAACCCCCGCTACAAAAAACAAACTGCAAAGACCGGCATAGCGCTCACCAAAATACGCTAGTTTTGTTGTGTTATTGTCTCGGTCGTGCTGGTGGGGTTTTTTTTTCCGTATGATGATAGGCCCACAGGGAGCAATTTCAGGTTCAGTGTCTTGCACATGCTTTGACGGCGGAAAGTTGAAATTTGAGCAACCGACCCTTCGACACTGGACCGCCTTAGTTGGGAGAGTGGCTTGTCCTATGACGGGAGGGTCGGCCGAATGAAAACTCGGCAACTCTGACACATAAATGATACAGTGATGAATTACACACTCAATCTGTACCGTCTGTGTACGAAAAGGGCAAATCCCCGGGGCGCTCTTCCCTCCACTGTGTAGCAAACAACAAAGTTGTTAATGCGAGAAGGCAAGTCCGGAGAAACCAAGTACTGTAGTTTGAATTTTGTTTCATCTTGGTCTATATTTATATCACAAAACCCTGCCGCAACAAAGGTGTGTAGACTTTCTATATCCGCTGTAGTTCTCCTTTAATTGTCATACAAGCATTGTATAGAAATAATTGTTTTTTTTTTAACTTTAAAGGCAATTTGATCCATGCAGTGCTTGGGCATCACAAAAGTTAGAATTAAACTTAAAATGATCCTGCAAGCAGGCGCTATTACCGTAAATTCGGACTATAAGTCCATCGAGATAATTCAGTCAGTGTAAAGCTCATGGTCAGTGTCGTGCTGTGGACGAATCAAAAAGCAACATCTTGAACAAAAGGAGACACGGTGTTAAACCGTTGATGGCAATCGCAGCGGAGAGGCGAAATCTGATGGACAGTTTCCTTGCTGATCCTCGATAAATGCATGCTGATGCTGGCAAAACAGACTGTAGTGATAGTCTGGACACCCGCATCATGATTTACGCTGACCGGCAAAGCATCAGAAACTGATTGTTGTCAGTGATCGGCAGGAGAGAATGTGGATGGAGGATACAACTATCAATGTTCTGTAGGAGGAAGATGGAAGAGATGAAATAAGCAGGAGGGTGGGGATGCGGGGGGGAGCATGAGAGCTTTGTCCTCTTAATAATTACATGGAGATGGAAAAGCAGGTGAGAGAACCATCATGGAGAAAGATCAAAGGAAGAGACGTCCAGCAGTGTCATCACTCAGCATGTGATGATCAGGATGCTTGGCTCCGTCGTCTGCCCTTCACCCAAAGTCACCTAAGATAGGCAAGCTCCCCTAACATCGGATAGGTGTTCAAGAAAATGGTGGAAAAACAATTTATATATATATACCGTAAATTCCGGACTATAAGCCGATACTTTTTCCCAAACTTTCAACCCAGCGGCTTGTACAGTGATGCGC